>MKEJ01073428.1:0-20361 GCA_001753735.1 Embelia ribes | reverse complement strand
AAGGGGGGTCAACTGCCCCCCCTTGACTGTATATAGCTCCGCCCCTGGTCTCTACATGTAAAGTTCGATGGATATCTCTCATCTGGTCCATACTCTATTCATTCATTCCACAGTGCTAATCATTTGAGTATATATTTTGGATACCAGTTCTTCCTCGTTGAATCTATCAAAGCACAATATATTTTCAAATTTATGAGATCCATAACATTCTTTAATTTATAAATTTACCCTTTTAAGAGAAGGAAGTATCATGCATATTACTACGTTTTCTTGCAATTAGAATTTAGGTTCATGATTATTTTACATAATGGTACCTTACTGCATGCTATACCAAGACCCCGTAAAGGTCGGTACCCATTTTGTCATCTATGCTATCCAAATAATTTATCCCACTTTTTTCCTATATTTCTCTTAATTTCATAATCATTTTTAACATACCAAGATGCCAAATAAATCCTACCAAAATTCTTCCAACTCACGACTTTGTATCATAATGCTTAAAGGTCGTCAAAACTTAATATGAGGTATATAAACGTCTCTATTTTACATATATCATCAATGTTAAAGCAATAAGTTTCACATGTACATTAATAATTTACTATAATTTGTAGTAAAATACGATAACATGTCAATATAACCGAAATCTCAAAGTATGATAAGTTTACTTAGAAAATATCATAACCGTACATTAATTTCTTCGAAGGAAAGAAATTAAAAGGCCGCTAGGCTTGCATGCACGACTACACTTAAGGCGTATTCTCCAATTTTTCAAGATTTTTATGGTCAAAAATTGATAAAAATTGAAAATAAAATATATGCAGTTGAGAACTTTAGTTGTTTGTCAGATATGTCGACTGATAAGGCCTAATAGTCGACAAATTTGCTCCGTCTCAAAAATTTTTAGAGGAATGCCAAACTATACCTTTTTATTCCAATATACACATCAAGTCTTCCGCTCTTCTGGGCTCATTTCTCTGTCCTCTAGGTCCCCCTTGTCAAAAGCATGATACGTGTGGGAGAAACCATAGTTACCAGAAATGCCAATTTCGGTACCAAGACGAAAAGCCAAAATTTTTGTAAGGAAAATGTGTACAAAATATCTCGAAAACACATAGAAAATCCTTAGAAATACATAGGAAGCATCTTGAAAACGCGAATGATACACATAGGAAACGTATGGGAAACAATTAGGAAATATTACAAATGATTTTAGGAAACTTATAGGCAATTTGACAAGTATATATTCATACAAAATTAAATAAAAATCAATAAAAATATAGAAAATATAGTATTTTTAGCACTTTTATGCTAGAGTAAAAGTTTTTTTTAGATATATTCTTTTATATTATGAGTAATATGTTTATAAAAAATATCAAATATAAGTACAGAAGTCCTAATATAACGGCTATTCATAAGTTTGAAAAATATTTTCCAATACTAGATTAAAGAATTACATATGTTTTCTATACGTTTTTCACACGTTTTATAATCGTATCCAATAAATTTTACAATTGTTACCCCATTTTCTCGTTTCCTCTATATTTTTAGAGCGCGCTTTCCGCTTCTATTTTCCGTTTTATTTACTGCTTCCGCTTCTGTTTTGGCAACTATGGGAGAAACTACGTCAAAACCGAACAATTGTTATTAAAAGCCATAATTAAGCAACCTATTCCCCTTTCATGTAAAGTTTAACTAGAAATTTCTAGGGAATATCAAGTTTACAAGAAGAGTGACTTACCTAAGTAGTGATAATATGTTCAAAAGTCACCAAAATAGGCTTCGTTAGGTTTCAAAATGGCCGAAATTTATCTAGACTTCTTGGTTTCTTCTCCCTCTCTATCTATACTTAATCGCTATTGTGAAATGTGCCATTTCAGTGGAATTTTTTTGGCTGTCAAACGTCTATATAATGGCTTCGAAAGGTGGCAAAATACATGTGCTGTATTTTGTCATGCCAGTCATCAGTCGACTGATTTGGTATATCAATCAACTGTTGTGTACTAGTCAACTATTTAGCCAAAATAGTCAGCCGTTTGGTCCTATTTTGGTCTATCAAAATTTCTAGTCCTTACATTCCCATTGTTTCAAATTTTGTTGAATAGAATTTTTAACCATGTTATTCCACATCACTCAGAACTTTACAAACCTCAATAGAGATGTCATCCGTCCGATTGTTTGTTCATCATCATTTTTCTTAATGTCTTTTGAACCTCACGTTTTCTAATCATTCCAATGAAGTTACAATTAACTTCCTTTAAATAAGCAATAATATCATCTGGATTACTCGCACTATCATTATTAAAGAGTTTGTCAAAATAATCTCTTCATCGTTATTTGATCCTTTCATCCTTTACCAAAAACTTATTATTCTTACTCTTTTTGTACCTTACACTATTCAAATAATTATTCTTCTTATCTTTCAGTCTTGCGATTATATACAACTCATTTTCTCTCTTTTTTGTATCTAATCTTTTATTGAACTTCTAATGAATTTTAAACTTTGCATCTTGAATGACATTTTTTACTTCACTTGTCATTTCTTTGCTTATCTCAAAAGTTTGATTATTGTTGTACTTTTTAAGTTTTCTATAACTCTCTTATCTTGCTTTAACTACTACTTTCAATTCTTCGGACCATCACCAAGATTTCATTTCAGGGGTGCTATTTCTCTAGACTCCCCAAGCATTTCCTTAACTACCATCTTTGCACATTGTGCTATCTTCTCGCATATTGTATTTATATCCATTTCAACCTCCCAATTAGCCACTTTAACTACATTTTCTTTAAAGATTATCATGCTCTTCAACTTCCAATACTTAATCTTAGATTATTGAACTTGGCCACCTCCATTCTGCCAGCTTTGTATAAAAACATCTATAACTAAGAGTCCATGTTGCATGACAACACTCTCTCATGAGATTATTTTACAATTTTTATCTACTTTTTCATCCCATTTCCTAACTAGAAATAAATTAATTTGGCTCACATTATCCTGCTTCTATTTGCACCAAATGTGAATCTCTATTCTTAAATCATGTGTTTACTAGTATTAAGTCATAAACTGTAACAAATCCCAAAATAACATCTCCATAATTATTTCTATCTCCAAAATCATATCTCTTATGCACACCTCCAAATTCTCTTCAATGAATAATTTCTCTGTATGAGGAATTCCTTATACCTCTTTATCTAAATCATTCTAAAATTTATTCTTATTAGTCTCATTTAGGCCTACTTAGGATGCATAAATACTAAATACATATATAATCTCCTTCCAGTTACAAGCTTAAAGCACAAAATTCTATCATTCTTTCGCCTCACTTCGTCAACATATTTTTGTAAACTCTTATAAATAATTATTTCAGGCCCATTTTTATTTTTATCCTTACTCATGTACCATAATTTATAACCCCACATCACTCTCTCTTTGACTTTTTCACCTATCGACTTAGTCTCGTGAAGGCATAAAATATTACTCTTTTTTTTGTTCATCACTTCTATAATCTCAGTTAACCGATCAGTCAAGAACCCTATGTTCTAAGATGTCGGACGAACCCTCTTCTCATGGACTAACTTCTTTATCTGCTCCAGTCTGCTTAAATGCAAAAACCCTTGTCAATTTTTTATCACACTCACGCGTTGATGTAACGCGTCATTTCAAGGAAACACCCTACCTTGCACCCTTACTAATTTAATACTATATCCAGGGTCTGATGTAATGAGTCGCAAATAAAATGCCTCAGCCCTTGCCAATTTAATACCACCCTGGATCCGATATACCACGTCGCTGAATAGGGAATGCCTAACGAAATTATCATGATTCTATTTCACATATTTCATGCAAATGTTTTTTATAACTGACCGCCAACCTATCACAATCCTCCTCTTTTATCTTGACTTGAAATATGCTATGTAACATGAAATACGTAGGTGGAATTTGGCTATATGTTTTTACACTAAAACTATGTTATAATTGCACAATACGGTGCTACCCTACAAGATCGTATTAATGACAAATTTATATTTAGCGATGGAATCATCTAGCTTACTAGATTGTTACAATGTGCTTCTTTGGTTATCCACAAAAGTTGTACTTTTTAATTAAAAACAGAAATGTGTATTTGGTGCATCAAAAAATATATATTTATTTATACTTTTAAAACATAAAAGTAAACTTGTGTGAGAATAAAAATTTTGTTATTTTCTCAGAAAAGTATACTTTTTTATCATAATTTACACAATTACCAATTATTTTTCACTATTCCCTATACAAAAAATTATATATTTTTTTAATTTCTGCCAAATATAACTATCCTATTTATAAATATTATTACTTAAAAATATATTTTTTTATTTTAATAAAAAATTATATTTTTATACTTATAAGATATAATCAAACAAGCCCAATATAGATAATAAACCCAAATATATGTGAAGACAATTTTGTTTCTCACATTAGTAAACCAGGGTTTTAAATGACAGAATTTTGATAAACGGAAGTGATTGCGATAGCTACCATAATAATTTCTGTCACTGTACAAACTTAAGAGTCATAACCACGATGACAATTCAATCTTAACCATTTTGAAATTTTGCATAAAGAAAACAGTCTTCACATTTTTCGAAGGGAAATGAAACGATACTTACCCAGATACTTTTAAAGCAGCGTGTAAAATTGTTATATGGTAAAGTATTATATAGCTGGCATGGTATTGTTTTATCATGAATTTTGATCATGAATAGGAGGATGAGATTATAGACTTGTTTTATTGCAATTTTTAAGTTAAAAAAATAACTTCCTATATACCAAGAAAAAATAGAATACATCAAACTCAAAAATTTTATTTTTTCATATTAAAATAGCAAAAAAAAAAAAACAAAAACTCAACCTTAAAGTTGAGATGCCAAGTCACACCCGGCTCTAAGAAAAAGACAAATTAGATTGAACAAGCCCTATATAAGGTCCTTTCGGTGAAACTGGGGGTCAATCTGGCAGAACTATTGATAGATTGAGCAGTATATTGCATTCGTTCATTTTCGAATTAACGATTGAGATTAAATAAAAAAAAATTATTTAAATTTTAAAAAAAAAATTCATATGTTTAATCTCAATCACTTATTCGAAAATGAACGATAACATTACACTAGACAAAATTTATCCAGAAATTCTGCCAACAGACCCCACCCTTTCTTTCGGTGGGTGAAGCGGTTAACATGGACTTGAGGAATATGATAGGGATCGATGTTGATAACACAATGCAACTAAAGATTTTTGTGGGAAGTCAAAAGGTCTATGGAGACACCACTAAGAAAAAATGAGCAGTTAATTGTTGCTTCATTTTATTTTTTTGTTGGACAAATAACGGAAATTAGAACATATAGCCTTTTTTTCTTGGGATCTAATAATACTGTCTCTTAAGTCTCACCCTCACTATCGAAGAAAGTCGAAAATGGACCGCTCTTTGACTTGGACAAAGCCAATTCTGCATGAATTTACATGTCTTAAAACTTAAACTATTAGTTGCTCTCATGAATTTACAAGTCTTAAAAATTAAACTATCAGTTGCTCTCAAATGTGCGACCAAACATGAGCATATCGGAGTCCAAGAGTGTAAGGGTGAACCATGTAGAATACTCGTGCTTTTTTCTTATTTTTGATTGGGCTGTAAAACTTACATAATTAAGGTATAAAAATCATGCATGTACAGTAGTTAATATGTAATTTATAGTAAAATATGGGTAGTATTTGGATATTACTTGATTTATTGTACATTACAAGTAAAAAGGGTAGAAATGCACTAATTTAAGCTTGAAACGAGTGAAATTTGACAAGTTGGATTTTTTTGGAACTCTTGGCAACTAAATTGAAAAATTGAAGACACTTCGAAATTGTTTGAGAAGTATCTAAAGGCTGAAGATTAAAAAAATTATTGAAGAAATCAAATAACCAAGACAAAAGCAATTCGACTAGTTGAACCTCACTTAGACCAATTGAAAAGGGTTAAAATCTAGTTATATGTTGTGCATATGCCAACTTCGGCACAACTTTAATTATGTGTTTTATTCCGGAAATATGATGTGAACTTGATCTAATGGTCTTGATTAAACCTATCACTTTGCTTGAGTCTTAAAACTCTAGCTTCATTTATTCTTTTTCATTTTTCTTTTCAAATTTTTTTTCTTTTTTTTTTCTTTTTTTTTTTTTTTGGTATTTTGTTTTTTTTTATTTTTTTTTTTTTTTGGTATTTGGAGAATTGGAGAAAGAGGGTCTGCAAAAATTGTGATAGCTCATCGGTTTTCTTCTCTGCTTTATTTTTCACGTTATGCAAGTATTCTAATTCTTTATTAATTAATAAAATTGTGTTATTCTCTTCTTTTAATTCCATTTTGATAGTAGTTAATTGAAGTATTGTATTGAATATCAGTTTATCAGCATAACTGTTTCTTTTTACTATTATTGTGAGAATTCTTTATTGATTATATCTCATGTAAGCTTTCTTTATTTTTTTTTGTCTTTGTTGAACTCTCCATGAATGACGAATCTCTTTCTTACCCTTAGATGATTAAGGTAGCTAGCCTATCCTCTAATGAATAAGTAATTAAATATAATTGTAAAATTTGACTCGGAACTAATTAATTATAAATTCTTGGATTATTTAATGTGTATAGTCGACTTAAGAATCATTTAGAATTAGTTAGTATCTGATAAACACCCCATGAAACTCTAAATTTAATTAAATCAGAATTAATTCAATAGTGAATTATAATTAATTTTGAACGGAGTTTAATGATTATGAATTATAAAGAAAGTAAAGCTATTGAAATCACCACTGAGGAGTAGGATTTTAGTTAATTGATTTAGTATTTTTATTTGTTTTTTTTTTTCGTGTTTATTGCTTTCGGAAATGAAAGAATCAAATGTTTAGGAGTAGGGTAAGTAAATAATTAACAATTGGACTGAATTCATAAAAAGGGCTTAAAATTAGTATTTCTAGATCACTACGAGTCTTTGAGTTACGTTCAACATTTGGTCTTACCGAGAAAATTACTTCTTTCCTAATAAACTTGTTAGATTTTTCCTCAGAGATATTTTGTATTAATCAACTTTAAATCATGTTTAATCTCTCGTTCACTTCTATTCTTTCATCGACTCATTTCCACGGTGTATTCCAATTTCCTAATCTATCTAATTTTCAGTTCTATAATTTTTTCAAGTGAATATTTTTAATTTCTTACACCGCCATATACACTTTCAAACACAAAAGTTTGTATGTATGAAACATATATACGATATCTATATACATATTTATCATCACCTGTTCATAAAAATTGTAGACGGACAACGTAAGTAAATTAATCTCTTTTTCAAATTCTTTTCATCATGATATTAATGAAGAGTTTTTGTTCATACACGTGTTGGAAATTGCTCATATAGGTAAGATAATATATTATGTTATTATCTAGTTCACCAAATTCGTGATTCTGTACCCACGCTTTCACTCTGAAAATGCTAATCGTCGAATTCGGGGTGAATTCGTGTAAAATTCGTGCTCCCATTTGGAGCAATCTGAGAATTCATATAAAATGGGGATGAATTTGCAATTTGATAGAAAATTTCAAGGTCATCCACATTTATATGTTGCACGGGCGGGGCTCCAATGCCTTACTACAGCTCCAGTTGTCTTTCTATTGCTTATTATTATTGTTGTTGTTGTATATTACTAATTTTAAATTATTCATTTATTAATATTATATTTATGAGTAGCAATATTTATAAAATAAAATGCTATTATAATTGTCCAATACATTTATATATGTGAAAAGCATTAGTGTTTTCAAATATAGATAGATTAGCTATAAAATTGTATTTCACTCATTTCTTTTTTTTTAAAGCAGAGGTTAATTTTTTTCAAAAAAATTATAATTTATAAATACTATCAATATACATTAAATTCTAAATAAAAAATGAAAAACACAAAAAACCATTTATCAAAATATTATTTTAGTAGATAATAATTAATTAAAAATAAACACTCTCAGGACGTTCACAGAAACTAAAGGGAACGTCGGCTTGATCATTTTGGGAATTCTTTTTGGGTTTCTCTTTTGTTTAAAAAAAAGTAATAAACCCAATTTATATATGGGCCGACTCTAACCTTGGTACATTGCTTTGATTACCTTATATTTGGGCTTAGACAAAAACTAGGCCGATTCTTTACTCAGGGCTTCTTGGCCCAACATAAACTAATTAGTAGGAGTAGTAATTTGGTTGAACTGTTGTGTTGTCAAAATTGTTATCAAATTCAATCCCAAAAACTAAGAAATTAAAGAGGAAATTGAAACTCATTGATTTAGTTTCTGAATAACTGAAAAGAAAATGAAAGATAACTTAGACGGGAATACTCTCTATACATGAGTTATTTTGCTTGCAAAATATAAAAATTATACTACAATCTTATAATAATATGCTACAACTATTTTTAATTTATTTTTAATTAAAATTAGTTGTAGTGAATTTGCTCATGATAATTTTATCCTCAAAATATAGTAATTTCGTGGGGAAAAAAAATTGTTTTGTTGAGATCAAATCCAACTTAGACACTTTCTTCTTTAAAAACATAAGTCTCTCTCTAATACTAGTTATACTAATAGTTACCATAATTTTAACTAAATTCTATTTGGACCTCATGGTTATAATTGCAATTGTAATGGTCCCAAGTTAAATTCTATTTGGACCCAATAGTTCTAATTACAATAGTAATGATACAAAGTTTTAGAAATATGACAGATTTGGTCTTTACAGTTTCATAAAGTTATATATTTGTATAGTTTTACTAAATTACTCAAAATAGAAGATAATATCAACATAAATTATCACATAAAAGATCAATTTATTCTTAAATAAATCATGTATTAAATAATTTATGTAATTTATATTATTCAAGTTATATTTAGTCCATAAAAAGATTAAGTATGCTACTTTGTTCAAACCTTGAGAACTATTAATATTTTAACTGGATTTATAGGGACCTAAAATTTGCACAAAACTATACTTTAATTAACTCCATTAAATTATTTATCCTTTTTCTTTTTTTACTTCTTTAATTAATTTATTTATTTTATCTTTTGTTCTTCCACTCCTAACCTTTATAGCTTATTATAAAAAAAAAAGTGAATAGTGATATACATTCGGTTTAAAATTATGGGCTCCTTTTATGTCATATAGGAAGGGCTATTGCACAAAATGTTCTTCTAAGAGCATTCCAAGCAGTGTCACTATATTTGAGTCACTATATTCTGGGCACCGGGAAATATTAGGATATAGTGGCCAAATGAATAGTAAAATTTCACAACAAATTAGCTATTTTTGGTAGCTAAATAACAAAATAAAATCATATATAAATTATACATTTTATACATATATATTTTACACACATATATAGAAAATATATATTATATACATATATATTATAAATTTTCATATATAAATAGATATTTGATATATATATATATATGTATATATATATATATAACATGTATGCACATGAAATATATAATACATATAATACATAATATATATATTATGTATATAAATTGTATGCATTATAAAATATAAAATATATTACATATATTATAGTGTATAATATATAACTAGGGAAGGATTAGCTCTTTGTAATGATATGAAGTTAAGAGCTCAAATGGAAAAAGAGCAATATTCAAGAAAAACAGAACTAGGAGATTTTTGTGATCAATTTGGATACTCTCCTTTACCAGAAAAATTATTCAAAAGAAAAGAGAAAAAATATTACCAGAAATCTAGAAAAAGGAAGAAATATAAAGAATACAAAAATTATACTAAACAAAATAAAGATAAACAACAATTTCCTAAAAGAAAAAGAAAACAGTATTCTTCTAAAAGAAATAAAACAAAATCAATAACTTGTTTTAAATGCGGACAAACAGGACGCTATGCTAGTAAATGCAAATTACAGAAAAGATATCAGCATTAGACAAAGATGATGAAATTAAACAACTCTTAAACTCTTTATTGTCTTCATCATCTTCTGAGACCGAATCTTCTCCCTCTTCAGAATCAGCTCAAGATTTAAACTATATTAGTGACTCTGAATCAGAAACCAGTAATAATTCATATGAATGTAAAGCAGAATGTAGTTGTAGTCAACCACAAGGAAATAATTACTGGAAGGCCATTGTAGAAATGAATGGTCTTGATACAGCATGCTTGGGACTAAATGTTCTGACTAAACAGCAACAAACAATCCTAGAAACTATAGACCAAATTGAAGATTCTGAATTAAGATTAAGACTGTATGAGACTTGTGTTAGTCATACAAAAACAAAACAGAAGAGAGAAACTCAGTCGTATAGTCTAAGAGAAGTATTCGATAGGATTAATCAAAAATCCTTTATAGAATCCCCAGCCAGTAGTAGCATGGGAAATCCAAGTACAGTCCAAGATCTTAGACATGAAGTTAATAGTCTAAAATAGGAGATTAGAGAGCTAAAAACCCAACAAAACCAACAAGGTTTAGAAATAGAAAAATTGAAATTTGAATATAATACAGGAACATCCACGCCAATGGTAGATAAACCAGAACTTATAGCAGGCGAACCTATAATCCCAGCATTTTTAAATTCAATAAAAATTACTAACCAGAAATGGATAATCAGAATTACTTTAGTAATTAATGATATCTTTATTTTAAAAGATATTGCAGCCCTAGTTGATAGTGGAGCTGATATAAACAGTATACAAGAAGGGTTAATACCATCAGAACATTTTGAAAAAACAACTGAAATGCTTAACAGTGCTAATGGCAGAAAAATGCAGGTTAAATATAAATTATCTAATGTCTTAATCTGTAACAATGAAATTTGTATTCCTATGTCATTTTTATTAGTTAGAAATATGACGCATGCAGTAATTCTAGGCACTCCCTTTTTAGCTAAGATTATGCCTATACAGAAAATTACTCCAAAACGAATTTTTACAACAATTGATAATCAAGAAATTGTTTTTTATTTCATTACTGAACCTCTTACTAGAACTTTAAATTTCATTCCAGTAAAAGAAAAGCAGTTAAATTTCCTACAAAAAGAAATCTCTGTTTTAACAATAGAAGAAAAATTACAGCATACTACTTTACAAAATAAGATAAAGCTAATTCTTTCTGATTTTGAAACCAGTATTTGTAGTAATATTCCAAATGATTTTTGGGATAGAAAGAAACATATTGTTTCTTTACCGTATATAGCAGGCTTTGATGAAAAGAAAATTCCTACTAAAGCACGACTTGCACAAATGAAGCAAGATTATTTAAAATTATGTCAAAATGAAATTAATGATTTATTACAGAAAAAGTTAATCAGGAAAAGTAACTCACCATGGAGTTGTACAACATTTTATGTAAATAAAAATGCAGAAAAAGAAAGAGGGACTCCAAGGTTAGTCATAATTACAAACCCTTAAATGATGTACTACAGTGGATAAGATATCCTATACCAAATAAGAAAGATTTACTTGATAGGTTACAGGATGCCATTATATTTTCCAAATTTGATTTAAAATCAGGATTTCGGCAGATTCAGATTAAAGAAACTGATAAGTATAAAACTGCATTCACAGTACCATTTGGACATTATGAGTGGGATGTCATGGCTTTTGGTTTAAAAAATGCACTATCAGAATTTCAGAATATTATGAATGGCATTTTCTATCCATTTTCTGAATTTATTATTTACTATATTGATGATGTTCTAATTTACAGTACCTCTATTGATCAGCATATCAAACATCTTAACATCTTTAAAAATGTTGTTATAAAAAATGGACTAGTAGTATCTGCCCCAAAAATGAAATTATTTCAAACAAAGGTCAGATTTCTAGGACATAATATTCACAATGGGACAATTATTCCCATAGACAAGAGTATAGAATTTGCAGTACAATTTCCAGATGAAATTAAAGATAAAACTCAACTGCAAAGATTTTTAGGATGTTTAAATTATATTGCAGATTATTATCAGAATATTGCTATAGATTCGAAAATTCTATATGAAAGGTTAAGAAAAAATCCTACACCATAGTCAGAAGACCATGCTAAAGCAGTTCAGAAAATTAAAATCAAAACAAAGCATCTTCCCTGTTTCTCCATTCCCAATCCTAAATGGAATAAGATTGTTGAGACAAACGTTTCAGAAGAAGGCTATAGGGGTATTCTAAAACAATTAAACCCCAATACCAATAAGGAAGAATTGGTTAGATTTACTTCAGGAATTTGGAAAAATGCTTCTTTAAATTATCCAACTATTAAGAAAGAATGTTTTTCCATTGTAAATGTGTTCTCAAGTTTCAGGATGATTTACTTAATCAACATTTTCTTATTAGAGTTGATTGTTCTACTGCAAAATCTATTTTCGAGAAAGATGTAAAAAATCTATCTCATAAATAGATATTTGCCAATTACAAAGTCAACTTTCAGCATTTGATTTATCTATTCAATATATAAAAGGAGAACATAATTCCTTACCAGACTTTTTAACAAGAGAATTCTTACAGGGACAAAAACACTGTGTATGCCCAGAAAATTCTAAGAAGTGACAATCAGTACTATCAGGGGGAATTAGTTAGGCTTGATGAATTAAGAAACGCTTTATGGCTTGATATTGATCAAGATATTTCTCATGTATTCCGCATGCAATGATTGCAGGTTTTATGCAGCTTAAACCAGTACTTGCCCTGATTGGCCAAATTAAGAGGAAGCATCTGAGGATTTAATGTGTTAAAAATGATGTATGCTCGGTCTTTGTTGGATAGAGAAATTCAGCATAATCAGGTTTGGTTAAGGCATACACAGGAAGCTAGGCAGGATGCTTTTGAAACTCTGGACTTTTATTTATATAGTCCTATTGAAAACCATAATGTTTTCGAAATTAATGAACTTTTTTATAATCTGTAAGTATTTGATTAACGCATCAGTGTATATCAGAAAGCTCTTAAAAAGCAAAAGAGAGCATACCGAAATTTAATGATTTAATAAAAATTTCATCTAATGGATTTGTTTTTGTCTTGCAGTTCATGTATTCAGGAAGAGGTCGGGGCCGAGGCCGTGGCCGTGGCCAAACTCTTAAACAATGTTATCAGTATAATTTCCCAGAAATTAGAACAGAAGGGTGGATCACCCCAAAGAAAACAGTACATGGCAATTATGCCTTATCTTCATAATCATATATCAGTACAAAGGACATTTTAATGTCTCAAGATACAGAAACTTATATTCCAAATACTACAACAGAAGAATTTGTGTTTTTTATAGAACCACACGAATCCAAATTAGATCCATGGGAAATTAAGGATCGATACTTACAGAATCAAGTATTCATTACTTATCAGGATATTTATCGGTATATTTATGAATATATATTAAAAGATTCTTCATCAGTAGAATTAACTCATCACATGGTAGACGACAACAGGAAAAATAGCCCTATTAGATACAGTAAGGCCTTAATAAAGCAAATCATCAGGCCAGCCTAATGGGCTTTGAATTTGAATCAGCATAAGTTTTTACTATCCTTACCAGATCACAAGTATAATTACTGGGATTATCAGCAAGCTTTTCAGAAAGCCTTTTACTATCAAAATCCAATTAAGGGTCATACTTGGTTTTTTAACGTATGTCCAGATGTTATATCAGAAAAGAATCAGGATCTCCCCACATGGTTTTATGCATGGTGGGAAACATTTGGTCCAGGATTGGACATTTTACCAGAACCAATATCAGAAGTATGCAAAAATTGGATCGCAGTATATCAAACTTTACCAGGAAGGATACATTATCCTATTAGTAAAATTATGACCTACATTCAGTATTCCATGGATATAGAGGTGAGATTTTTACATAGATCAGAAAATATCAGGACGTCCTTGTCTCAAAAGATATTTTTTCTTTAAATGGTGGAAAGGATTAAATTCCAATCAGGATAAACTTCTGTCAGTAATTAATCAGCATATGGACTCTATGCAGAAAATGATTCCTAAAAATAAAATAGATTCGATGGATCAGGATATTATATCAGTAATCAGAATATCAATAAAAAAGAAAAATCCCAATCTGATTGAGCAGGAAATACTTCTCAATAGTATGGAAATTGTTAAACAACAATTTATCAAAGCTCAAGAAGAAATGTTATAAGAATCTTCAGAAAAAAGATGACACTTCAATGAAATCAGGAGATTGTAATATTTTAGCAGGAGAATCTCAAGACCTTAATGAAGACGAAGAAGTCGATATTAAAGGCCTATGGGAAGATTATTCTTTAAAATTCATGGAAAAACGGGACAAAGGAAAATCTAAGAAATAAAGAAACGTCATCAATGACGCATTTCAGCACTCAATAAAGCAAGGGACAAATCATAGCAGAATGGCATCTTCTACAGAAAAGCGCACTAATCAATAATGCATTTTACTATTAGTGCAAAAGCAACCAAAACTGTGCAGTCAGCCAGTTAGCAGTCATCTGCCCGAATTTTAGGCTATATATAGAGTGTCTTAAATCCACTATAAGCAGAAGCTTTCATAGAATATTACTGTCTCTCTCTCTTCTTGTAATATAATTTTCAAAGTTTGGGTTGTAAGTTCGCATGATAGGCACGAATCACTGTAAGATATTATAATTTCAATAATATTTGTTTGTTTATCTCTTTCTTTTATATTCATTTGTTTATGTATGATCATGTATGTATAATCTATGTTTCTTATACAAAGAACATATCAAAAAATATTCCTATAGATGTACCTATGAGCTATGTAACTCTGATCTGTAAGAAATCTCTCCAGTCATATGTCAGTCTTGCTTGGCCTGTTGAAGCCTTGGCCCATTTTAAGGCAGGTGAAGCCGTGTTTAAGGCAATTCTTTGTTGAGGGTAGTTCCTGCAAGACTAGTATGGCAATTGGGATCCTTATTTTTCATGAGTACGTCAATATATATATATATACATATTTTATGGCCTTGATCAAGTAAGCAACTCATTTTATTATTGTGTAAACATAGTATTTACTTATTTGTTGATATAAAAGCCATATGCAAGCTAAAAGTATATTATTGATTTAATATAAAGGTCGTATGCAGGCTATAGTGTAGCATTTCTTTATGCGTACTCTGATCATAGGTAGTGTTGTAGAATGAGAAATGAAAGAAGCAAAATAGAAGAAATCCCATTTTTATTTTCTTTCTTTCAAACTACACATATTTTTCGTTTCCTTTTCTTTAAAAGGGATCAAGATCGCAACCCCAGATCATTCGGGATTTTGGGGCGTGACATAGATTGCTCAGGGCTTATTGGGATGATTGAACTCCTCCTCAAGGTTCTCTTTTTTATAGTCTTCAAGTTTGATGCATGATAAGGTAGCTAATCCTTGATTGAAGGAAAAAAATCACAAAATAAAGATATTGAACACGTGTCCTTAGGATAACAAGGTTGTGACCATCGGCAGTCACATGTCCGTCAGCGGACAACCATTGACCGTCATCGGTCGGGATGGTCTGAATTGCAATCTAACAGTCCGTAACTGTTTTGACCCTTGTTTCTTCGACTTTGGTCTTGGTCAAACACAAAAATTGTAGATTTTTGAATTACCTTTCCAAAAGAGTAAGGTAGACTTTCATTGGATTTATGAGCTGAAATATATGCCCATTTTAAGAAATAGTGTCAATTTTAAATGCTTGAACTGTTATTCTTCATTTTAGCTATTTTGCACTTGAATTGGATTTTAACCAAAAGCATGAAACTTGTAAATATTTGAAATATCTTTTTAGAAAAGTTTTGTAAACATTCATTGGGTTTATGAGTTAGGAGATATAGATGTTTTACCCAACAACTTTCATTGAAAGTTGCCATTTAGGCCTCTACTTTTTCAAAACTTATTTTTCTTCAAATTGTGTTGTATTTTAAGCTTGTGATTGAATTTGTACATTCACACAAACTTGCTCCAAGATTAGTCTGCTAATAAGCATACATTAAACTTTATTTCTTATTTATTTTTCATCTTCAAAATATGTTTGATCCGAACTTGGGTCAACATTATTAATTAAAATTAAAAATATAATATAATTATTTAAAATAATTAAATAATAATTATATATTCAATTTAATATTTAATATTTAAAAATAATTATTGAGCTATAAACTACTAAATATGATATATAAATTAAAACATTAAGTATATAAAAAGTAATTTTAATATTTAAATAAATAAATTATTATTTTTTATTAGTTTTTATATAATTTTTTTTTAATAAATATATATAATTGAATTTAATTTTTAATATTAAATTATATTTATTAAAAATTTAATTTAAATTTAATATTATAAAATTTTAATATTCAATACTAAGAAATAGTAATTCTTTATTAAGTAATTATATTTATATTTCTATTATTTATATAATGAATTTTATACTTTTTTTTATATTTTTCTTTTATCCCATCAATTCTATTCCCATTTTTCTTCCTATGCTTAAAAGAGATTTTATTTATATTTTTTTAATTATATAATGAATTAATAATTTAAATAAAAATAAAATTATATATTTAAATCTAAACAAAAAAATTTATTAATATATAATTAAAAAATAATATTTCATACTTAAATGTATTGGTATGTATGGAATGGTTAAAACTATAAAAATAATATTTTAATATAGTAAATAATATGATAGATAATTTCATGTAGAGGTAAAAAATAGAAATTCTATAAAATAGAGATATTACTCATTTTTTCCATAATTTATATGATCTATTAAGATAATCTAATGCAAATGCTCATAACCACACAAAATTAAGTATAGCAGATATTCAATGACTACCAAATATTGAAGGGCTGAGTCAGGGTTTTAAATATCAGTCGTTACCGTCATGCAATATCATTGCGTAACTGTTTTGGGAGTCAACGAAATCGTTACGAGCCGGTATAGATGCGAGAATGAAATTCTCATCCGTAATAGCCGTTACGTCCGCTATATCGGCCGTTTCGAGCTGTTACGGCCATTAGAAAAATAAAATAAAATTTTAAAAATAAATAATGATATTTGAAGAATTAAATATAGAAAATTTATCATAACAATACGAAAAAAGATTCATCAAATAATTCAAAAAATATCAAAAACAAGTAAGTGGTTAAAAAGTGAGTAATCTTATGAGTAGGAGTGAGTGGTTCAAAGATAAAGTCAAATTTCTGCAAAAGTATTAAGAAATGCATATTAAAACATTAAAGTGTTAAGAAATGCATTATTTTATATATGTTAAAAAATATTAACATAAAAGTCATTAAAAGTATACGAAACTATTAAGAATTTAATTTTATTGTATTAATAATGCGTGATTTTAAAGTTTAGTTGAGTCGAGCAAAATTGAAAAAAAAAATTACAGTTTTGCCTTTCGCAATTGTTGTACTATGGCCGTTACACCCAAAAATCGTTACACCATCAGTGTTATTGTTGCAACAGTTACCATGACTATTTAAAACCTTGGGCTGTGCCTAGAGACTCAAAGATGCTATTTTAGAATAAAGTGGAAATTGTCGTACTAATAATTAAATTTTTGCTTCGTATCCCTAGCATAAAATGAGACATATCTAAAACTAGATAAGAAGATGTGACATGGTATTGTATGAATTTTGCACAGATATTATTTTTTATTAACTCTCACACTTCAAAATAGGGGCATCCTTTTCATAACTTCATTACTTGGATATGGTGCCTTCATGAACATAAAGAGCAAAATATGTGTTCTGATTTAACGATTATCAAAAAAAAAAAAAAAAAGTGTTCTGATTTAATTAAATTTATTATTATTTTTTAAAATCTCCCCACCGAAAGTTCAAGAAAATGAATCTATAAAATTACCCGTGAATATTCTTGTCGTATAGATATATGGAGACAATATTCTTGTCGTATAGATATATGGAGACCTAATAACGATAACGTCCCACAAAGTAAAATTTTGTTATAACTTTTTCCCCTTTCCTATTTTAGTTCCCAAATAAGTGTTGGACAAATTTTTTATTTTTTCTCATATTCTTTTTTTCTTAAATATATTTTGCCACTATAATTTACTTATTTCAATTTAACCCCTAATTTTTGTATGAATTTCAATTTACATACTATCTGTTCACTTATTTCATTTTACCCTTATTTTTTCTCTGAGTTCCATTTTACCTCATATCGATATATTTCACCACATAATTTCCAAAAAAAAAAGATATATTTCACCACATATTTTGTCTTCGTTAACATTTTAAACTGCTTGTTGAAACCTTTGTACTAGGCTGAAAGGGCTGTAAAATATCTTTAGCGATATAAATTTAGTTCACTAAAAATACTAGTAAGCCAAAGATTGGTTGTGGCCCGCAAATACACAAAATTGCGGTAATAATTTTATAATTTATATACAACTCAGGAAAACTCAGAAATAAAAAATTATCTGAACCTGAAGAAGTTCAATCCATATTTGTTATTAAATATTTAATTATAATTAAAATCTCATGACAATCAACTTTTAACTGAAGATAGTGAATAAAAAACTCCCAGATATGAGACAACTGATGTCAAAATGGTAAATATAAAGCGATCATTGCTAATTTATTGTGTACGCCACATAACTTATTTAACAGCTTTAGCAGAATCGTTTAAAGGAAGCAATGTATAATATTAGATGATTTCTAAATGTGCTTGAGGTTAAATACAAATTTTCCGTGGCCGATTTTCCCCTCTATTGTTAAACTCGAGTAAAAAAATATGAGGCAAATGGAAACAATTGAAATAATTGGGGATTAAATAAAACTAAAACGTAACGATACAATGATATATAATTATATATGTTAAATGGGAAAATTATTATAATAATACTAGTGTTTTTTTTTTTTTTTGGAAATTTTTTTTATACGGGATTACAAAAGGATAAAAATTGAACTTTCCATCTCTTTCGATTTCCATTAAATAATATCCTAACTTGAATTTCCCATTGGGCAAGATTGTGATTCATGTTGAATGAATTATAATTCATAATAATGCTAGTGTTGATAACAATGTAGTTCCAATTTAGCCTTACACTCGAGCAATGATACACAAATAATATTAAAACATACTTGCAAAAAATTTTAGCATGGACCTCACCAAATCTAAACTCTTCAAACGATTGGGAAAACAAAAAAGAAGCATAAGATGTCAGATCAAATCAACTATCATAAATAATATTATAAAAATTCAATACTAATAATATAAAAAATAAAACATATATAGAGAGAGAGAAACCGTGCATCATTCTCTACTCAAGTTCTAACTAATTGCCAAGCTATTAAATTAAAAAGAGTATTGTACATTTAGAAATTTGGCCAATTTGATTATCCGGAGTTGGTTTAGTTGTCATGTTCAAAATATTTTTAAACTGGCCATATTATAAGAACTAGTTTATAATAGTCTACAACAACAAACTTTCCCTTTCAAATCATTACTAATTTCCTATAATATATATAAACTACAAATAGAGGAAGTAGTTCACATAGTGGAGCTACATTATAGCAAAACCATACGGACCAGCACTAGCTTAATTACTTAAAAATCATACTCGTCCACAATAATAAAAATTACATGACATTATTCAATTGCCATTGTGCTATGATTAAAGTAATTAATATATTAGAAACATTACATCAACATGGTTTACATTCTTTTGTGAGAGAGAGTCGATAAATATATCTTTTCGCTTTCTTGTGTGGCCTATTATAAATGCAAGCAGCGCTAGCGCAACAAAAGACTTTACTAGAATCAAGGGTGCAAATCTCTTCAATTTGAATCTCTCATTTTTTAATTTTTAATTTTTTTGTATTGGCTCTAAATTATATGCAGGAGTAAGGGTAAAATGGACCGAGTTCTCAAAACTATGACTTCTGATAAATACAATCTTTGTAATGTAAGTGTCAAAGGAAAAAAATACATCTTCTTATATGGGATGAGCTTACCTCTTACTCTCCTTAACTTATATCTATCGCGTTCATAAAATTTGCAACATGTTAGCTCTATGTCATTGTCCACCCTCATTCACAACAGTAAATCTTCTCCATCGGTAGTCCCATACTACGTACCAACTTCTTTATACTGTAAAAATCTTCTACTATGCAATTATCATGTGGCATTGTCTCTGTTATGAGTATAGATATATCATCATAGCATCTTTCAGATAGATTATACTCGGACTTTATACTCAATAAACACTACACAATAGATAATTGAGAGTGGCTAGAACCTTCCCACAACTACTTCTCAGCAGCTTTAAGCATG
>MKEJ01073420.1:0-10567 GCA_001753735.1 Embelia ribes | reverse complement strand
CAATAAATTTATGACATATTATTTAAAGCATAATAAAAAAAGTAATTAAAAAAATATTTTTTCATTTTATAATTGTGAAGAGAATTTATAACTTAATGACGCAACCAATAATCAATTTTTTGTTGCAAAATTTATTGTTCATGGAACCGAAACACAGCTTAAGGATTTCTCACATGATTGACGGTCATAATTTCATCATCAAGTCCTCATTTCCTATCAAATAATTGGTCATCATTTTCAGGAAAAGAAAGTTCTCGCATCTCTATAAATTGTGTAATGATAAGAAATTAATTGTGAGCTGCAAAATAAATTTTAGCAATAAAAAATTTCAAAAATAATTTTATAATTATATACGCTAAATTCTATATTTATTTCCCAAAATTAGTTAATCACCATGACACCTTCTCTCTTATAGGCATCTTTTCCTATTTACAGGAAAAATTACACTTTGCCCCCGTTTAGTTTCTGAGGATATCAGGATGCCCCCAAGATTTCTAAAAATACGTAATGTATCATTCACTCTTTAATTATTTTTAATTTATTAAAAGAATAGATCGTCCAGTTATTTATAAATAAAATGTTTTCCTTCAAAAGTGTATTTTGTTTTAGGGGAAAAGCATAATTTCAGATACCACATGGGATATTCTGAAATATTCAGAAACCGTAAGGGGGCAAAGTGTAATTAGCATTCTCTGCCTAACAACCGGCTCCCACTTTAATCAGACACGTTAGATCCAGCCGTGCCATTGGAATCATGAGATTCCTTTACACCCCGTTGCTTTTTATTTTTGTAATTTGTTTTTGTATTTAGAATTTATATATATTTCATGTGAAAATGAGATATTAATATCGCTTACCCTTCCTCTTAACAATAACAACATTGTCAATGTTACTATTGCACGTCATGTCATCTAAAGCACCTTTTCTCCTTTTCTTGAACCCCAATCTCTTAGAATTTGTGAAAGGGGTAAGTTGTGGTGATCCAGTAGTCTCCTAGGTAAGAGACCCAATATTTGGTACCCACAAGAACTCACCCCCATAAGGAGGATGAAAATTTCACACTGCGGCTATCAGGACTTGAACTTACGCGCTTAGGAGTAAGCTGCTGCCCAAGTACCAACTGAGCTACGTACACGGGACACCTTTTCTCCTTTCATTTTTTATATTTAAATTACATAATAGATGCTGTTAAAATTTGAATAAGTCGTGATATATAAACTAAGAGAGAGGTCAAAGTTAATTTTGGGATGTTGAAGTGTAAACTTCTTTTGAGTTTGGACTATTTCGAGTTCTTGGATACCTTGTGTTAGAATTGGATACCTTAATTAGTCTGTAAGTCACATAGACCAACTAACAAATTCCAAAAAACAAGTGGTTAAATTTCGGAAACAATTGTTGCCGACCGTTTTAGAATAATTTGATTTGCAAACAAACAAAAACTAAATCTCATTTTCCCAACTATTTCCTAGTCTATATGTCTTACCATATTATTGAATTGGTGGAATGGTACCCCTGACCACACAAAGGTAGAAAAATCTTGTTTTAAGAATATAAATAAATAAAATATACAAATGTAATTTTTGTTTGTTTGTCATCCTCAATTGTTTGTGCCATATTTCAAAATTTAAAATTTTTGACGAGCTGGTTGTGAGAAGTTAACATGAATTTTACCTATAAATATAATGGCAAGATATTTGAAAATTTTTTACACAAAAATCACCTAACACACGTTTTTTTTTTTCTATATAGGAGTAGGAGTAGTATAATATAACTCAAGCGCTAATTTTCTTATTTAGAAGAATATAACTTAGAAGTAAATTAATGTAGTACCCTTGTAACTCTTTATTTCGAGCGATCGAACATACTTTTATTCATTACATTTGTTATTTTATTTTCCATCCGTATTTTGAGCGATTGATCTCTGCCTCACTCACTATATTTTTATCCAGCAAAAAATTGTAATCGATGATAATATTAAGTAATGACATGTTATTTTGTTATTTGATTTCTTTATTGTTTATAACTTTTATGAATTTACTTTTCTTGACACACTCTATCAAATAAATCATGAAACTAAGATGTGCAGAACCACAATTTTAGCACTAGAAGGAGGGTCCAAGTCATAAGACTAATTTGAAGTTATGGCGAGTGTGAGAAAGAAAAATTAATAAATTCAAGAAAAGCCCAGCCCGAGGGCAAAACAATGTATTAAATTCAAAATTTTATCCTTAAATGTTTTTTTGTCCATATTTGAACAATTTGGTTCCATGCCTATTTTGATCAACTTAAAGGTCTCGGAATTTGATATCCACTATCTAATTAAAGATTTATGCATTGGGAACCTATCTTAAAAAAGTTTTGACAATCCAACTGTAGACTTGTTTGCAATGAACATTTGAAATTTGAGGTGCATATTAACCATTTTTTTTGTTTAGATTTGAATAATTTAATTGAGAAGTTCATTTTTATCATTGTAAAAGACTTCGAATTAGATCTCCACCGTCCATATTAAATATCTATGTGTTGAGAACCTACCTTCAAAAAGATTAGACGATCTAATGGTGGAATGTGTGCAATTGGTATTTGAAATTTGTTGTGCATGTTAACTATTTTTCTGTCCAGATTTGAATAATTTAATTCGAAGTCCATTTTTATCACTGCAAAAGACGTTTAATTCAATCCCCACCGTCCATATTAAGCATCTATGTGTTAGAAATCGACCTTTAAAAAGTTTTGACGATCAAGTAGCGGAATTGGGTGCAATGGATATTTGAAATTTACGGTGCATGTTAACTACTTTTCTATCCAAAGTTAAATGATTTAATTCAAAATCCTTTTTCATCATTGTAAAAGGCTTCAAATTCAATCTCCACCATACAAATTAAACATTTATGTGTTAGAAACCTAATACTAAAGAGGTTCAATAATCCCACGGTATATTTGTGTACAATGGACGTTTGAAATTTGTGGTACAGGTAAACTGCTTTCCTGTATAGATTTGAATGATTTAGTTCAGAGTCCGTTTTCATTAGTGTAAAAAGTTTCGAATTCGATCTCCACCTTACAAATAAAACATTTATGTGTTAGAATCTATTTCTACTAGGGTTCGATGTTCCAATGGATGATTTGTGCATAATGGACATTTGAAATTTGCGGTGCATGTTAACCGCTTTTATGTCTAAATTTAGAATTTAGATAATTTAGTTCAAAGTCTATTTTCATAACTGTAAAAGGTTTTGAATTCAATCTCTACTGTAAAAATAACACATTTATGTGTTAGAACCTAATTCAAAAAAGTTTTGATAATCCAACGGTGGATTTGTGCACAATTGACGTTTGAATTTGGTTTGTAAATTATGTTTGAATTATGTTGTGCAGTGAAAATTTGCGCATTTATGTTTTTCTGATTTAAAAAGCATGACATGTTCATAAAACTTTGCAACAAAGGAAAGCTTATTGTCGATGGTTGAATATCATATCGATGAAGCCAATTCAAGAGAAATTTTAAATTTCATTTGTCCAGTTTTTATCAAACTGACCAAATGAATGGGGCATTGTTTATACCAAGATTTAAATTTCATAATTTAAATCATAATATATTTTGGTGCCCATAATTCAATTCAAATTCGAAAGACCGATTATGAAAAGTTGACAACAATGCTATAATACAAGGGGAAGCATTCAAAAAAAAGAACAACACATAAATCATCCCAAACATAGGTTTCTTTTTCTATCTTGGGAATATGAGTACTCTAATGTAATTTAAGAGTAGGAGTAGTTTAATATATTTTTATATAATATTTTGTATTTGGGCGATCGAGTATGGCTAATATTCTTTATATTATTACATTTCACTTTCCATCCATATTTTGAGCAATCGATCTCGGTCTCGCTCACTACACTTCTATCCACCAAAAAATTATAATAGTTGAGATGTTGAGTAATGAAAAATTCTTTTATTATTTGAATTTCTCATTTGATTGCAATAATTATTTCGATATGGCCATACACTATCAAATAAATCATGAAATTATGATGTAACTCTATTTCGAATAGGATTTCACCCTTCAAATGGTTGGTTTAATTCAAAAAGGGTTAACAATTTTTTAATTTGATTTTTTTTATGACCTACTAACATTTTAAAAACATATCATTGACTATAGTATCCAAGTGACCAAAGAAGTGTGGAAGAATAAGGTCAAACGTTTAACCTTGCTTACACCTAATTTATCAATGTGATTACGTATAGATACGCTCAAGACAGAATTTATATAGGAGCACAACCCTGAATAAATAAGTAAATAAAATTTCAAAAATATTAACAGTGGTGTGCTCCACAACTAGGGGCAGAGCCAGGGTCGAACCTTGGGGGGCCATAAGATGAATAGTTAGTTTTATTTTTAAAAATATTTTAGAGATCATATAAAAAAACAAGAATTAAATCCATAATTTCCAACCAAGGAGATAAGTATAAGTTTAATTTTCCTATATATTATTAATACATATATATATATATATGTATGAAATAAAACAATACTTTTATCATTAGTTATGTTAATTCTCCAAATTTATACACTTTAGGATTTTAATTTGAGAAAACAGAATATAACAGGAACCAAGCATGCAATATTTTGAAACTGTAAGGAACAAAACGGATCAGGGTTCAGCCTAGCAAGCTAGGGGGTGTGGCCACAAATGCGGCAAATGTGAATCGACTTCCCCATTTCATACTTGAAGTCATAAGTATCAATCATTCGATCATTAGACCGACCATTGGGGTTAGAATTGATAATTGTTTACCACTAAGCTATGCATAACTTTTACTCTTAGGGAGGCCAATATGTATAATATACAAATTTCAGTTTTTTTCCCACACTTTTTTAAACTTTCGGGGCGCCGTAGCCTACTCTGGCCCTTAATAGATCCGGTTCTATCCACAAACCCAATTGTGGTGTGTTGTAGATGTGATATTTTATTGGGTTGATGGTTATTATTCAGTACGGGTATTCCATAATAGTGGATTGTCTCTTCTCCCCTATTCAATTATTAAAAAAAGATAAAAAATTCTAAGCTTGTGATTTTCGTAATTATTCTGGAAGTCATAGTTCGTACTTTTTTATTTCTCTCGCCTCCTCATATGTTTCTTCCCCTCTTTTTTTTTTTTTGGTAATAATGCAAAAGAATTACAACTGATCGACTTCAAGTTTAAAAAATCACCATTTGTCTCGTATAAAATAATACCCATAATATGCCTTAAAAACTTTTATTTTAATCTTATTAGATAGATATCATTTAACATTAGGTATTTATTGTACATAAAACATTATACTTTATTAGTAGTTATGAAAAAATGTTATATTTCCAAAATACATAAGGTAATCTAATTATAAGTAGCATATGTGTATTTCAGTAGTGTAAATAGTTTGAACATTTCGACATTACAAAATTTAACATGTTTTTAGTTCCATTTTTTTTTATCCCTTGGCACATTTTAGTATGGACTATTCGCTTATTATTAGTGAACGTATAATATGAAATATTCGTAGCCATTTATTGTTACGGGCTATTTGTATTTTTATTATTAGTATATAGGCTATTCATATTTCATTAAGTATAAGTTGATAATGTTTTCATAATCAATATTAGCGTTAGTATTTTTATTAGTATGGGCTATTCGTATTAGTAAACGTATAATATGAAATATAATTCATATGAGCTATTCGTATTTTTAATACATCTCATACAATAAACGTATAATATGAATATTTTTATTTTTTACACATTTTAGTATGGGCTATTTGGTATTTTTATCTTCTACTAAATACCACTGGTTATACTAGAAAAATAGAAGTAATTTGCAAACAGCAACTAGGGGTGAGAAAATTCGATCTGAATTACCCAAAATATATATTCGTATTCGGTTTCAGATTTTTAATCTAAGTCAGGTTCAATATAGTATTGGATTTTGAACAAATTTGAGTCAGATTCGGGTTCGGGTTACCCGATGCTCAGCCTCTAAACTGCACCTAGGGGAATCCAATTGGGTCCAGTTCAAATCAGGCGTAGGCTCATATTCAGGCCCAAGCAAAGCCCTTAGTGTGGCCCATAATAAAAGCCTGCAGCAGACTACTAAGATTTTCCGCGGCTGCTTCTCTCTCTCTCTCTCTCTCTCTCTGATCGCTGCTTGCAGTATCATCCGTCCGAAAGGTTAGATCCAAACCCTACATTTACTCGTTCCGCTACAAATTCAGTCTCTATTCCGAATTTTTTAAAATTAAATTATCGATCTTTTTAATATTTACAGTCTCCTCCGGCAAGCTCCGCTGCATTTAGCTGCTCTAATTGTCTTCGATTTCAATGTGAGTGTTGATTTTATACTCTTTTAGGGCTTCGTTAGTTTATTGACAAAATGGAAAATTGTTAATGTTTTTTTCCCCTACGCGTCTTCTAAATTATGACTCTTGAATAAGTCTATGTATTGCCCCTTTACTTGAATTATTATTATTTTTTTTATCTGTTAGTAGATAATTAGAACAAATAAAAAAATACTAACAGATAAAAAAATGGAGCAAAATCCATTTATTTTCATTTGATGTCATTTCCTTTCTTCAATTGGTAGGGGTTCTATGCAAGTAGTACATCATGAATAGTTTGTTCTTTACTATCTTTACAAGAAATAGTTATCATCTTTCCCGAAATAGTCAACATCAACAGAATGAGTTGGCAATTTTTGGGAAAGAAACAAAGGACGACTTATTCCGGCTGATAAAATGAGTTGGACATCTACCTTGAGACCTCATCAAAGCCAATGGATAACAGATTAAATGTATTGGAATGGTGGAAGAAGGGATCGGTAACATCAAAAGTCTTTTGAGAATGGCTAAGGATTTTTTGAGTGTTCAATCTTAAAATCATTATTAAGGGCATACAAGTAGGAGGCCGTGTTGTAGGCGACCGAGTCAAATGAACTAATTAAAGGCCGAACAACCTTGAGTAGCATAAACTGAGTAATTCTTTGTTGGAAATTAAAAAATATTGCTTTCGGCATTCCCTTTGCGGGTTTAGAAGTACTAGGCTTATAAAGTTCACTGATCGCTAACTGGTGGGAAACATTAAGATATTTTTGAAATGATTGCGGAGACTCATAGCAAACACCCCCTGTAGTGTGATAGTGCAATAGGATAACCGGCATCGTTATGCTCAATCACTAGATTAACATAAAATTGAGTAATTAAAATGGGGTAATAATGTTCCCTAATCCTACAAAATTTCAACCAACCTTCCTTTGCAAACCAATGGTACCAATCTAAACCACTTGCATCTTCTTTCTCAAAATAATCAACGTCAACAGTGTACTGGTAGAAACTGCTCGTAAAGAAAAATCAGTTTTAAACGTACTTTCGCATGATTTGTTGAGAAAGAACGGCTTTAATCCTGTTATCTTCCTCTTCAATGGCTTCCCTGAAGATGACAATCTAGAGATTTTGTAACCTGAGAAAGATCTCCATCCATCCGGTCCAGTTTTTGTTTCACCTTTTTTTGCCTCGGAGAGAGGGAAAAAAATAACTTTTTATGTTTGGGCGATTTGGAACAATGAACAGTGCCTAGATTTAAAAATTACCTATTAAACAACAATATCCATTTTTAAAAGGGTAGTAGACTAACCACAAAAGTCAGACGACTTACCTTTTGCGAGTAGACCCTCGCCCACCCCGTGGCCTGTCCCATCTATATTCTGGTTGTTGTGCGAGTGGTTTCATACCTACAGACCCGAGAACCCACATGACCCATGGACCCACCGAATATGGGGTGAGTAGACCCACTAGGTCGAATGAACACATACTTCCAATCTCTTCAACCAATCAAAGGTGTTTGTAGTTTGGAAATGAAATTAGGCTTAGCTTGGTAATGTTGTTGATTCTTAAACTCCGTTTCTCAAAATTGTTTTTATAAGTTGATTTTAATTGCATGTATAATCATAGTATTTGTTTAATAAATTCTAAAAGTTGTATTGATAAGTAGTGTGACATGATGCTTGGTAAATTGGTGCTATTATGAAAAGACAAAGTAGGTCTGTATTGGAATGTAATAAATATAATTGAGGTTATTTGGGTGATTAATTATAGGAAACAACTTTCAACTTCAGATTGCTTTTAAAGCATAAATAGAGTTTAAAAGCAGGTGCTTTTAAAATTTACCAAACAACACATGTTGAAATTTCGAATGAAAAAAAGCAGTAGCACTCAAACAACAATCCGAAACTGGGTTTATCTATTTGCCCTTTACTGGAATTAATTTTTTATAAGTTAGTAATTTTGGTAATGGAATTGGTCCATTTTCCTGCGATTGCCTTCAATGTTAGCGTAGGGCAGTTGGGACATGATGAGTTTCTTGAGCTGAAGAAGAAATGTTGAACATTTCTGAGAAGCTCTAGTCTAACAACCGGAGGAACTTTATAGAATTTGATTTGAACCAGATCCCGAACTTTCCTGTGACGAAACGTCATTACCCTGTAATGGTGAAATCGGATGGGTAAGATGATGGGCAGAATTTTGGAAGTCAGTCGGGGCCAATACCATTCACAATGTGAAAAGTAGGGGAAAGATTTAATTTTATGTATTTTTTTTATGGGATCATTAATTGTGTCTCTCCTGCTTGTCAACAATGGTGGTATGCACCAAAATGGTGCAAACTGGCAAGTACTAAAACTCGTCCCTATGATGATTAAATTTCTCTTAAACAACGGGATCGAACCTAATGTACTGGCCGGTAGAAGGCTTGAGACCTCTTCTGTCCTTGCCCTTGCCCTAGGAAGGTGATGTGGTTGTGAAATGGATCCTGTTATATAATGTTTTGTAAATTTGCTTTGGTTTTATGTTGTTACGTTTGTCATTGTAAATATAGGTTAGTTGTTATTGTAAAGATAGTTTAGTGAGAAACTGTGAGTAAAGTTAGTAATGCTAGGAGTTAGTGGATGTATGATTGGCTTAGTGGGTTGTTTAGAGAGGTTAGTATTTTGCATATAAATGTCATGGCTGTAACTTGTTTTGCTTATCCAAGATAAATGAGATGAATTAAGTGAAAACTCTTTGCTCTCTAAGCAGCATGACTTAGGAATCTGGTCGTTCACACACCGTGATCGTGATTAAGTGTTGTGGTCCCATCAGAAGGCCTCAGGAAGGCCACTCCTTGTGGCTCAAAAGCTGCGCTTCATAAAGGTGTGATTTTATATTTCCTCAAGGGGAAAGGCCCTGGGGACTAGATTGGCATCTCCGTAAGGCACCCAAGGCCTGTCACTCCATCTAACTGGGAAGGTCTTTTCGAGGCACATTCTTCAGATGTTCTTACAAAGAACAATTGCTACAATCTAGAAGCAGCCATGTAGGTCACGAGTGAATCTCCTTGTGATCTCAAGCATTTTTTGGCTTTGAAATGGAGACCGATGGATTATCGAGGAAGGTTTAAGCTTCCTCATAAGAAAGAGAAAGTGCAACCCTTAAAAGGCTCCTTTTCCAGACTTGAATCTAAGCGACGAGAAGGATAAGTTGGGTCCTTTTTCATGGGTCATTCCGAATGTCATCATAAAATAAGCTATCGTAATAGAAGAGTTCATGCTTGTTGATTACAAAATACGATTACCATAATGACCACATTATAGGAACTAGGAAGTCATTCTATGTTTTATTTCTCCAACTCTGCCTCTGTTGCTCCTTGATTCCAATTTTAGACAGCTATGACTTATTGACTGTTTGACTTCCCAGAATTGCCCTTATCTCTCTGATGGTTACACATTCTAGATTTCTTTGTGTTTTGTTTGATAGCTTTTGCTCGTATTATCAGACTCCATAAGACTATTCCTGTGAGATTCCCTTTGCTATCTTGGGCGGACACTAGTTTCTGAAAGTAGACTTAGTTTCCTGTAAAGTCATATTTGCAAATACTTATATCTTAAAAAGTTCTTTTATTCGTGCAATTTTTTAACATAGATAAATTTACACCTGGCAAAGTAGTGACCCCTTGCCAAAACTGTCCATCTGTTACTTACCCCTAAAAAGCTGTTGGTTTGTTATTAGCTGTTGTTTTTCTCGTTGTGGTTCACATTGGTGGTTTTGTTCTTTACATTAGCAAAACAATTTTGTGTATATTCTTACTTTTTTCTTTTATTAGGGCCGATGAGGATCCTGTTGATCAGAAGAAGTATCTTGAAGATGCTTGCAAACCCAAGTGTGTGAAACCTTTACTTCAATATCAGGTGCCTCTCACAATGGCATTTATGGGTCTCTGTACATATTTTGATTTATCATTCGATGCATCTGCAAAATCTCAGTTATGCTGGTCCATGGTCCAATATATCTCCATTATTCTTATGCATTAACAATAATGCAAAATTTATGGTATCTATGAAAAAGAGATTTGAAGTGGTGTAGATGTGATGTCAATACAAACTTATTTGAAATCTAAAACCAAATCCTGGCTGCAGGCATGTGTGAAAAGGGTCGAAGGTGATGAAAGTGGACACAAACATTGCACCGGACAATATTTCGATTACTGGTCTTGTGTTGACAAA
>MKEJ01073419.1:0-13351 GCA_001753735.1 Embelia ribes | reverse complement strand
AACTTTTATTATTTTAGTTTTCTTGCCATACTCTATCAAATAAATATTGAAACTAAGGTGTAGAGAAACACAATCTGACTTTGTGAGTTAGCCGGACCTTATTTCGAAAGGTTGGTTTTGTGAAAAAGTGTTAACAAATTTGGAGCTAGAATGAGTGCCCAAATCATAAGACTAATTTGAAATTATGGTGAGTACGAGAAAGAAAAATTAATAAATTCAAGAAAAGCCCAACCCAGGGGGCAAAACAAACATTAAATCCAAGTTTTTCTTCTTAAATATATTTTTGTCCAGATTTGAATAATCTGATTCCAGACCTATCTTGATCAACTTAAAGGTTTCGTAATTCGATCTCTACCATCCGGATTTAATCATCTTTGTGTTGGGAATCTACTTCTAAAAAGGTTTGATAATCCAACGGTAGAATTATGGGCAATGGATATTTGGACTTTCCGGTGCAAGTTAACTGTTTTTTTGTCCAGATTTGAATAATTTAATTCGAAGTCCATTTTCATCACTATAAAAGACTTCGAATTCGAGCTCCACTGTGAAAGATTTCGAATTCAATCTCCAATGTCTAGATTAAACATTTATGTGTTGGAAACCTACTTCTAAAAAGGTTTGACGATCCAATGGTGGAATTGTGAGAAATGGACATTTGAAATTTGTGGTGCATATTAACCTTTTTTCTGTCCAGATTTGAATAATTTGGTTCGAAATCCATTTTCATCACTATAAAAGGCTTTGAATTCTATCTCCACAGCACAAATTAAACATTTATGTATTAATAACCTATTTCTAAAAGATTTCGATGATCCAACGGTGGATTTGTGCACAATTGACGTTTGAATTTGGTTTTCCAGTAAACAATTTTGCATATGTGTTTTCTTGATTTGAAAAATCTAACATTTTTAGAAAATGTTTCGAAACAAAATGAAACAAATTCAAAAGAAATTTTAAGTTTCATTTGCTCGGATGTATTCAAAACCAACCAAATTAGAGAGTCATTGTTTACACCATATCTCAAAATTTTGAATTAAAGTTATAACTAATTTGGCGCACGTAAATTGAATTTGAAATGGCGATCAGGGGAGGTTATACATGAATTTTGCCAATAAATATAAGGGCAAATCATTCGGAAAAAGGTCTCTTGACAAATCATTCCCAACATGGGTTTTCTTTTATTTATCTGGAATAGGAGTACCTCAATTTAACTTAGGAGTAGAAGTACATTAATGTAATTTCATATAATCTTTTGTATCGAGTGACTGGGTATTACTCTATTTACATTATTACACTTCACTTTCCACCTATATTTTGAACAATTGATCCCGATCCACAAAAATGTGTGCAATCGATGATGATATTGAGTAACGGAAATTCTTTTATGATTCGATTTCTTATTTATTTGCCATTTTTATTACTTCGATCTCCCCGTACACTATTAAAAAAATATTGAAACTAAGATGTGGAGAATTACAATCCATCTCTTTGAGTTAATGAGATCTTATTTTGAAGTGATTTCATACCTATTAAATGGTTGGCTTGTGAAAAGGATGAACATATATTAGTATTAAATAATTTTAAGTATTGGTGGTTCGGTTCAATTTTGATAGTTTTGTTTTCCCTTAAAACCGCTAACCAAACCACTCCTGTTCGGCTTTGTACTTTGTCGATCAAACCATAAGTCAATTGATTTGGTTTGGTTTGGACGATTTTGAATTGGGGAGGAGCAAGGTTTTTAACAAGGGGCACATTCTACGTATGATTACAAATACTATAAAACAAATCCCATCTAAATTTTATTCTCTTTTATTTTAAAGCTCATTACAAACCAGTCAAAATTATAAATTTATATTTAACTTAATTTGAAATAGTTATATACAAATCAATAAGCAAATTAGAGAAACAGATTGAAATTTTGAACGAAAGTCTGAAACAAATTATATATGTACATCTCTTGATAAACTATGAAGATATTAAAAAAGTGTTGGTCTAATGGCGATGCAATTATAATTATCTACAAATTATGTTAATTTACATACTTTTGAAATTAAAAAACAACGATAACAATTATCAAATCCAAATCGAGGCCCAACCCACTTAGAATATAAAATTAAAAAAAAAACGTCTGAGGTAGCATGAGCCTCAAACTCATGACCTACCATACTAATCAATTAAGTGAGGAAAATCAACAAGTAACCATTCTGTTGCAATCTTATATTATATTTAAAAATATATATCATATTCACATAAATACATAATTAATCAAAATAAAATAGAGTAATTTTTAATTTTTATTTCAAATCATGGGGAACAAATGTAGCTACACCCCTACTTTTGAATGATATGAACGATTTGATGAACACCCATAACTTCATAAACTAAGAAAAAACATCTAGACTTACGACACTGATTAAAAAACAAAACGAAAAATTATCAAATCCAATTAATAAGAATGACTAATTTTATATACATTGATGTTACAAATTTATTAGTTAACCATGTTTGTCCACTTATGAAAGGTTCCGCACTTACGAATAACCCTACAACTTTTTTTGAGTGCTTATACAGTGCATATATTTTTTTGGATAGATGAGATATATATAGAGTGTATTCAATGCATGTTATTTTGCAATATTGTGGTTTCGCATTCATTTTTGGTGGGGCTTGGAAGTTTTAAAATGTTTTCATATTTTTGTCTATCCGAATAACTTAAATCATATGTGTCGCTTCTTTTTTAATTCTATTTTTTTTGGACCTATGTTGGATTAGGTAATGTTATTACCAACCAGTGAACTTTGGCCCTCGAAAGCTCTTCAATCGTACCTATTTATATAACTGGAAAATAAAATAGTACAAATAAATAGAACAAAAGACACGTGGGGGAGTAGGTAATCCTAAAGGTGTGGATTAAGCCGCCTACTAGCTTCCAAATCCAATTTAGATCCTTCCCAAAATTTAATAAACCCCCCAAGAAAAGCGTCATTTTTTTTCATAGGTTTCAATATATATGTAATTTTATTATTTTTATTAAAATATATTGAGATTTTTTTTTATTATACCCTTATTTAATATAATATTTTTTTCTCAATAACAACTATTTTTTATAATATCAATAAATACTTTTTTTTCTCTCATTAAATGTAACTTTTTAAACTACCTAAAAAAAGGCAAGGGAGGGTTGATCATTTATTAATTTTGTTCAAAAATTTTAATTTTTATCAATTACGCTCCTCAAGTTTCATAATTTGTCAAATGGGTCCTTTTAGACCATTATGCCCTTGACTTTGAGGACAAAATGTGTTAAGATCACAATTTTAGCATGGAATTGATGCTACACTTTATATAATTAATTGATAATGTAACAAATCCTAATTTCGCATTTGAATTAATTTGATAGCTTTAATTATTTATTTTCAGTAAAAATATTAGTTAGTAAACTGTATTTATCTTATCTATCGTGAACCTTTTTTATTCATTTACTTACTGAAAAAAATTCTAACCAAGATATCTAACCAATGCATACGTAAAAGAAAATAATAAAAATCCATAATAAATTCAGATATAAATAGTTTTGGCCAATTTTATTTTTATAATACATGTACTTAAAAAACAAGTAGAAAAATAATTTTGTCGTGCATATTGAAATAAACAATTCTAATTTAGATGAACTTGTTTTTCTTGTATAAATTTACTATTGATTTGTTAATTTATAATCTAATATCAATAAATATACATATTACGTGATTTGTATTTATTTATATATGTATGTGATAATATAAATATATCCAAATAAAATATTTTTAATTACAATTGATTTTATATTTTTCTTACTTTTTTACACAAAAAACTTTGATGTCATGTAGTTTTGATAATGATATTGTGAGACATTTAAAACTTTTTTTAAGAGCATGGCAAAATAGTCTAAATTATGCCAAAAATACCTATTTGATGAGTTATTGAAATATGAGGGGTGTAATTAATAAAAATTAGATTTGAACTGAATTGATAAATGATTAAACCTTGGAGTGCTTTTGATAATTGTCCAAGACATAGTTAGGACAAAGTTTAATTTTTTTCTAAACAAAAATGAACAAAAGCAATTTGGTGCTGAGATTTACTCTGCTTGTAACTACTTATTCCTCCTTACGCAATAATTGCACAGTTTGAATAGATATATAATTTTAAACAAAATAAAATAATAGCTTTTTAAATTTGAATTAAAACAAGATTACCAAATGTAACATAGGATTCTCGTCTTATCCTAGCCACTATTAATATCAAGAGTAATTTGATATATATATATATATATTTAAAATTATAGTGATTTGACATAAATAAAAAAACAATTTTAACAATAAAAAGAAATAAATATGGCTATTATTATTTGGGACAAGAAGCAAAATATCTTAAGAGAAATAAATTACGACAGTGTAAGTTAATTTAAGTCTTTACATTTTGGAGTACTTGACCCCTTTCAAGTACTGGTATCTATAGCTCGACTCGAATATTCCACAACAGAATGAATTTCTATGGTAAAAGCTATGGTCGATCGCTTGAAGCCGACTCTTTTCCCCTCTAATGGATGGTTCAACCTACTCAACTAGTCAACCTTTCCATTTCGCCAACCGGGCCCACTGTTGACTCAAATCACCAGCATCATGTTTCTGAGGTCTTCAAAATCATATAATACAAGTAAATAATCTTTGATAAATGATAATAGTAACTCTAAACCGAAAAAAAGAACTATATGTTTTTACTCTTTAATACTGCTTTTTTATACTTACACATTTTCAAGAGGCACAAAAGAATGACACATGAGAAAACATACAAGCTGGCTAGCTAAAAGTATTTAATTTGATGTAACCAAAAACATTATGCTAGTAATGTATTAAATTGTTCCAGAAATAATTTGGAAAACTAGTTGCTTTCACTTCATTTCCCAGTAATTTCCTTACAACAAAAACCTCAAAATAGGAAAAATACTTTTTAATTTCCTGATGTCACTCTTCAATTCCTATTTTTATCTGAATTTTGGTAGCAAAATTTGAATAGGAGTGTCAAAAAGAAGAAACAAACAGAACATGGGGTGTTGAAGCCACGAAGAGACCTCTCAACAGTTTCCCCAATTTATGACTTAGTGACGTTTGTGTATCTAACACCCTTTGTAAATATGCAAGATTGAAAAATAATTTTTCAGCCAAACATATCTTTTTTAAGTATAGTTAGAAATTATTAACAAAATTTTTAATTTTAAAATTTTATTTTTGTGAATAAAATTATTACCTCATTTTTTCTTCCCTGACGTTTGGGGCAGGGTTCATATTTAAAAGTCAAGTCAACTATTTATGCTATTCTAATCACTTGAAAGTGCTAGTAACTCACTTTAAAAAAAAAAAGTACTAATACTGAACTTCATTTTTGTTTTTATCGAATATATTTCTGTTTTAACTTCTAAATTATTTAGGAGAATGTTGCAATATTTAGCAATCTGCATGACTAATTCGACCTTGTTTACCAAAATTTTCTTAGTTTTATTTCCTTCTCCTATTTTGTTCATCCTTTGTTCGCCAAAGTATCCAATTCTTTATTATTTTCTAGAACTTGTTTAATTTTATTTCTATCCATATGTTGCTACTTTTATTTTTTTTCGAGGTTTAACTAACGTTTAGTAAAAGTGTAAAAAAAAAAAAAAGCCATTATAGTTGGCATGGTCTAAATAATGTAAAATTGTTTTACCATACTTAGAATGCGTAATGCATGTTCCTTGTGCGTAAGAATTAAAACATATCCACGTAACGAGTTAGTTATTGAAACGTTTTGTATTACAGGAATTTTGCACTTTCTGTGAAAGAAAATTAAATTCTAAAAATAATCTCCATGTTATTACGAAAAAAAATGTACATTAGGCAGTTAAAAAATGAGCAATGATATGTAAACACAATAGAAGGATAATTAAATGATGTACTACCACAACGGAATAACCAAAGCACAACAATTTGTATTAAATGATATAAAAAATTGTTTTTAAATTACAAAAGTTCCGCAATCGTATCACTTTGTTGTAAATTTTGTACCCTGTCTTTGCAAGGGTTTGGAATTGTTATGTTCAGTTAATAAAGGAGTCAACATTATTGAATTAGTGTTACCATTTTATTAATCCTCCACAACCAATTTTGAGACCTGCACAATTGCTTTTCCGAAAAGAAAATAGTGCACAAAATTAATAAAGGGATAAACCGAAAGTCGCTAAATTATTCGTGTATAGGAGAAGCTTTTGTTCTATTATCACTTCCATTTTCTTTTCTGCCATTTTTTAAATTACGGATGTAAAATACTGACATTTCTATTTCTATTTTTATTTTTACTCTGCGACCAGTTGAGTGACCATAAACCATTAACCAACTCCAATTATCCCCTACTCTTTCTCCATATATATCTTTTCTTCACTTCAAATCTCTTTTTATCATTCATCATCATTACCCGGAAAAGAGTTCTCTTCTCTCTCTCTCTCTCCCTCTCTCTCATGTAAGGATTCAAATCAACACCAACAAATTAATTGGAAAAAAAATATATATAGAAATGGAGATCATTCTCAAACTCACACTCATCATTTCACTTCTATCCTTAGCCAAATCCTCCTGCAACTACAACAATACAGAGTATATACTCATATCCAAAGCCTTCACCTCTGTATCTAACTTCAACTCATCATGGCTCTGCTCAACATCAAATCCCCAATTAAAAGAGCTTAATCTCTCCTCAAAGAACCTCAGTGGGACCCTCTCTTGGAAATTCCTCCAAAATTTAACTGCGTTGAGAAAAATTGATCTTTCCGATAACAATCTCAGAGGCTCTGTTCCTGGTTCTGTTTGGTTAACCAGAACCTTAACCGAGATCAATTTGTCGAAAACCCAGTTCGGGGGAGCAATCGGGTTAGAGCCCGGGTCGGGTACCGGCCCGTTTTCGTCGATTCAAGTTCTTAATTTGTCTAATAGTAGATTCACTAACCTAGCCCATCTCTCTGTTTTCAAAAACCTCTCGGTTCTTGATCTCTCTGATAACGATCTCAGGGTTTTGCCTAGTGGATTAGCTAATTTAACCAATCTTCAGCATCTTGATCTTTCAAATTGCAATATTTCCGGAAATTTGAAAACAATTTGGAGTGTACATTCTCTGAAGTACTTGGATGTTTCCGAAAACAGATTCACAGGTTCAATTCCTGCTGATTTTCCTCTGTTCAGCCTCAAGTTTTTGAACATCTCGTTCAATAACTTCACAGGACAACTCGATTTAGCCAGGTTTCGAAAACAATTTGGGGAATCGGCTTTTACCCACGCTGGTAATTTAAAAAACGTGAATTCTCAACACGATTTCAACATCAAATCCAATTCATCGAACCCACTTCACAAATCTCCGATTCAGCCGAAACCAATTCCACATACAGTCCAAAAACAAAAACCCAGATCAAAGATTAGATATTTATCGATAATTTTACCGATTGCATTGTCAATTGTTGTTTTGGCGGTTGCTCTGTTTTTGTGCTGTGTGTATAGAAAGAGAAACAGTGCAAGAAAGAGCAAGTGGGCAATCTCTCAACCGACGCCCCACGTGTTATTTAAGATGGACAAATCGGGGCCGTTCAATTTCGAGATAGGATCAGGTGTTGGATTTATTTTCTTTAATTTGCATTTTTTTATGTTCTGCTTATTACATGCCTTTCATTTCTAAATTTAGATTACTTTTTGTAATTTTTGCAATTTATTAGTATATGCATATTTTACTGGTAGTGCATATACATTAGTGAATTTTAAATCTTGCATGTTCATACCATAATGGATTATAGAGATTAAATCTTCTATTTAGATAGACAATAGAAATTAATTGTTTATTAGTAGTATTTTGTGTTACTCCTCTGTACGAGTGTAACAAATTTAAGCACTTTGTGACACGTATGATATTTAATTCAACAAGAGGAATTTTTGTAATTTCGTTTTGTGTTACTTATTTAATTCTCTTCCCCGTACGTAATCATATTTTTCATCACGACCCCAGAGAATAAGTAACTATTAAATAGTAGTTATTGTGATCAATCGTATTCCATTCAATAATTTTATATTCATCAAGTTACCATTAGGAGGAGTAAGATATTTTAGTAGTATGTATTTTAGTTCTGTTAATAATATAATTTAAAATATTATTATTGAATTTAATAAAAAATTCTAATCCAGGATCATCATGGACCGCTGATCTAAGGGAGCCATCATCTGCCCCGGTGGTGATGTTCGAGAAGCCGTTGATGAGGCTCACATTCAAGGACCTAATAGCGGCCACGTCACACTTCGGCAAGGAGAGTTTATTGGGTGAGGGTCCGGTATACCGGGCGGTGCTGCCAGGTGAGTTACACGTGGCGATCAAGGTGGTTGAACGAACGAGGGCCGTTGATAAGGATTTCGCGGTGGCAATGTTTGAGGACGTGGCCAGCCTCAGGCACCCTAACTTGTTGCCTGTCTCTGGCTACTGCATTGCAGGTGATTAATTACGTTTTAGATTAATTTCACCACTAGTCCCATAATTATGATTCTATTTGGTATCATTAGATTCGTGTAATGCCACCAGTTGTTCCTAAAATTCGAAAAATAGGACGGATTTGGTACTCAAACTTTGAGAAAGTTTACGTATTTGGCCTTCCGTAGATTGTTCTATATTCACCAGAAATTTCCGGTTGGATTTGAGAGGCTCGTCTACTCTTGAAACTATTTCCGCTACGGAATCTCCTTGCTCCCAAAACTTAAACTGAAAACCCACTTTAGATAAATTTACTTACTGCTTAGAAGTAAATCATGTCTAATCATATTTTTTAATACTGATAATACTATTTTGTTTAATGTTACAAATTTTTTTAATATTACTAAAAGTAATTATTTTGAAATCTAAACTATCTTTTTATTGCATTTAATTTTTGAATGTAACATTAGTTTAATCTAGTAGCTTCATACATTATTCTTGATTATTTACAATAGCACATATTTTCATACATTATTCCATATGATTTTGTTTTTTTCATAACATAAACCAGCTTTGTCATTGCCTTCATTGATATATGCAACGAGTTGCGAACATTCTTAATCACAAACCGTACTCAAAATTGAATTAAAAACTAGGAGGGTTATAACTGGAATTAAACTTATTAATTATGTCCTCTCTCTCTCTCTCTCTCTATATATATATATATCTCGGGCTGTTGACCAACCAGGCTAACGTAGTAAAGACGCTCACGTGGTGATTGCTGTTCTGACGAGGCGTACTCCGTATCACTGCTATGAATCACACTTTGATGTGCGTGTTCTTAGTTTGTTTTTTAAAATTTCAGTCACATTTGGTGCGGATTTTAGTGTTGCAATTTATAAATTTTACTTTTTCAGTACTTAACTTTTAAATTGAGTTAATTGATTAATTTTATCTAAATAAGTTAAAAATTTTAAACTAAATTCATATAAATTTTTATTAATAAAAAATAAAATAGATTAATTTCTTAAAACTTACAACCAAAACAAACCAACCCCTTGTATGATATCACTTTCAAAATTAATGTGCATGGAAATTATTACCTCATTTTTCAATTTTCAAACATAGTCAATGACCCATATTGATGTTTTGCCATTATTAGCTTTTGAGGATTGGTATTTACAAGTTTTATCAAAAAGTCAATTGAGGATTGGTATTTACAAATTTTATAAAAAAGTCTTGCTTTTTTCTATCTAAATATCTTATCCGATAATGCCAGATTGATATTTCACAAATTACTAATTACTAGAGTATAGGCTGCACGATAGACATGGTTGTTTGTAGTATGTGCTTTTGTGTATAGTATATTTTTAATTATTTTATTGAATTATTTTGATAATTTATTTTTGATATGATATATTTTTATATTATTTTAGTTATTTATAATTTATAAAAGATTAATTGAAATGATTTATACTATGATAATATTTTTACCAAAAATTAATGTTTATTTAGTTGAATTTTATGTATTTGAAAATCTTACTATGAAAAATATTTTAAAAATTTAATATTGATTGGGATAATATTTTAAAAATTTATGAAGAAACTTAGATTGGTTGAAATTAATTTTAAAAAAATATTTATTTACTAATATTATTTTAATTCTTAAATATAATTTTAGTAATTTTTATCATGATAAACAATTTTATAGTTATGCAGAGATATATATGTATATGTTGGGGTTGTGTATAATCTTATATGAAATTTAATTTTACTAATTTATATTATGGTAATGTTATATATATGTATATAACATATTATGGTAAGGTAATATATATGTATATAATTTTAATTTTGTTAATTATAATACATTTTATTATTTTAAATCTCAATTTTATATGATACATAATTTTAATAATTTATATTATGAAAAATTTATTATTTTAAATCCTAATTTCGTTTGATGCATGTTAAGCTATTATGTAGATAAATATCGTAATTAGAGTGAAAATAATTGGATGTAACAACTTTTATATAGACAAGAAAATTTTAAGTTATGCACCATTTTACGCATTGAAGTACATTTTCACATTAGCAACATTTTTTTATATATAATTTTAAATTGATATATACTACTGCTCTTAAAACAAACTATAAAACCAACTTGTCCAAGGGGATATGTACCCAAGATTTGGTGGAATTTTCATTTTAATTTCCGAAAGGAAGAACTTTTTGGTATGTAGAGTTTGACTACAGGATCACACCAACCAAATAGTATTTCGCATAAACCAAACAAATAAACATTAATACGAAAATGGTTTGTTCATACCAAATATATTTAGTCTTTGATCTTTTAATGATGTATACGCGTAAATGGAACATTCCCAAAAAGTTTTCAACCCCAATGCTATACCTTTGGGATTTGCCGTTGCCATGATTTTCCAAAATAGTCAAACTTGATTTTGATTTTGATTTTGGTTTTAGTTGGAATTTAGGTACTTTGGCCACAACCTATTTCCCCTACTTTTTATGCTACATAAACCATATAGTAACATGCTTATAGGAATAGGCGGATGCTAAACGTGTTGGACAGCTGCTGTCAGATATTTTTAATTTTCGAATCAACTATTAATTTTAGCAAAGGTTTTTTTTATTTAATTATTTTTTTTGAGTTTCCATATATTTAATATAAGTCGCTGACTTAAAAATTAACAACATGTGTCCGACTGGGGCTAACCAATATATCTTCCGTGCATATGTACTATTCTATCCTTGTATTTGGGGCAAATAGATATCTCAAAGTAACATAAAAAGTGAAATAGATATCTAGAAGATGTAAATTGCATCTTCGTTTTAAGTTGTTTATATGTCTCAAGTGTTACCATTCATCGCATGGTCCGCGGCTCATCAGGTTACAATAATCTTACTCAGGCCCAAAATATGGTTCTGGTCATGTCATTGCGTGTTTTAACTAGATTATGATGATAAATCTTTAATCGCGCAGGTACAGAGAAGCTAGTGCTATATGAGTTCATGGCGAATGGCAACCTGCATAGCTGGCTTCACGAGCTCCCGACGGGGTCCTCCAATGTGGAGGATTGGAGCACCGACACATGGGACCATCCCACCACCATTCCGGTTGGCGGGCCCCACACTTCGTCTCCTGAGAAAATCGAATGCCGCACACGTCACCGCATTGCCCTCGGCATAGCCCGAGGCCTGGCCTACCTCCACCATGCCCGTTCCAAGCCGGTAGTCCACGGCCACCTGGTCCCCACCAACATCCTCCTCAGCGACGAGCTGGAGCCTAGGATAGCTGATTTTGGGCTGGGTCGGGACGGACCGGGTGTGTCCACTGAGGACGACGTGTACAGTTTTGGTGTTGTTTTGATTGAGTTGCTGACAGGGAGGCTGGGGTCGGGTGAGGTGGTCGGGTGGGTGAGGAAGATGGTTAGGGAGGGGAAGGGAGTGAGTGTGCTGGACTCGAGGCTGAGACTCGGCGGGGACTCAGTTAGTGAGATGGTTGAGTGTGTGCGAGTCGGGTACTTGTGTACGGCTGAGGTGGCAGCCAAGAGGCCCACAATGCAGCAGGTAGTTGGGATGCTCAAGGATGTGTACCCATCTCACGTTTGAACTCGGTGGGTCTACTCGGTTCGGTAAAAGAAGGGGACGTGTAACTTTGTTTGTGCCTTGGGGAGTTAAAAAATGGTTGTCATTGAAAATACAAGGCTATGAATTAAAATCCCCCACCGGTATGATGATTTTACTTGACAATTGATGACTTAGTACATATTTGATGAGGAAAATATTAAAATATTTGTCATTTTCTTTATAATCTTGGAGATGGAAAAAGTGGTATTGGTTTTGAAAAATTACTTGTCTTAACAAACTGATGCTTAGAAAAGTGCATCGGTCTACTTAAAAAGAGCCGTATATTGCTCGGGCTTGCTAAGTTTGAACATTCCATGCATATTCATGAAATGATAGGTGTTTTTTTTTCGACAAGGACAATGGAAGGGTTTGAGTAGTGGAGATATACAAATTTTGAAACGACTATCGCAAGTTGACCTTTTTTTATATTATTTATAAAATTTCTAATTAACAAAAATATTATATACTAATATAAAAATAAAAATAATAAATTATTTCGGATATTCGTTATTAAAAATAATATATTTATAATTATAATTGAATGAAATACAAAATTACTGTAAATAGCTGATTGTAAAATAAATTACCATTTATATTTTTATTTTCATAGTGTACTTTTTATTGATTACAAAAAAAAAATTACTCAAATTATAGTGTATATAAAAAATATCATTAATTTTTTATTTTCTATTATATAAGAAGATTCTTTAATTTAGATATATACTATAAGATAAATTAGATTGTTAGTAAAAAATTAATATTTAATTAAAATATATATGAATCAAATAACATGTTTTTTACATAAATTATATTGATATAAAATAATCGATTAAAATTGTATGACATGTGTTCTTTTAATTAAGTTGATTAAACTTTTTGCTTTTATTTAAATATGCGGTAACAACTAATTTAAATAAATTAATTTAAGAATGATCAACTTAAATTTATAAAAATATAATGTTATCTTTTAATATAAAATGTATAAGTTAAGATTAATTAATGTATCATATCTTTTGCTATAAAGTTGAAGGTCATCCTTGAAATAAAAAGTGTCGTACTTTTAAAATAATATTAAATAATGGTGTATATATAATTCTGTGTTCGTCTCAAATAGTGAAAATATTACCCATGATGGTTTGAAAATATTAATACTATTAACCTGTGAGAATTTCAGATGTGTATCTAGAAGACT
>MKEJ01073406.1:0-10789 GCA_001753735.1 Embelia ribes | reverse complement strand
AATATGTATTAGGGTATGAGATCTAAAAACACTTGTAATTGTGAGGCTCAAGCAATTATTGAAAGTGCTTTGAAAGAGTTTTCAAATGGGAAAATCTTAGATAGGTGTGAGACAGAAAAAATCCAAGAGGTGTTCTTGGTGGATTGCCTCAAGGCAAATCCTAGGGTAATCTAGGTGGTGAGCGGGAGTATATATTGTAACCTTGATCTAATTATAATAAATCTTATGGGGGGTTTACCAGTAACGGTTTCCCCGATTATTTGAGCGATGTTTTCTCTTTCTGTTATTGACTTTCTTTCGTTATCTTGTTTGACATTTTGGTTTTTTTTTATTATTATTATTTATGTGATCTTGCATGGATAATTGGTTCTACCTCAAGATTGTTAGGGATCAAGTATCCACAATAGTACATTCTGTGTAGTATTTTATGGGGACACCCAAATCAATTCCACTTTCCTTCTTGAAAGTATATGGATTGTTTACACCATATCTCAAATTCCAAATTAAAACTATAACAAATTTGGTGCCCATAAATTGAATTTGAAAGGGTAGTTACAAGAAGTTAACAAGAATTTTGCTTATAAATATAATGGCAAGGCATCCATAAAAGCCTCTCTCCATAAATAATCCCCAAACATGAGTTTCTTTTTATCTAGGAGTTGAAGTGATTTAATTTTTCTTTAGCATACTAGTAGATTAATGAAGTTTCATGTAATCATTTGTATCGAGCGATCGAACCTGCTCTCGTTCATTACATTTATTATTTCACTTTCCATCTGTGTTTTGAATGATTGATCTCATCTCACTCACTACACTTTTATCCACCAAAAAGTTGTAATCGATAAAGGTTTTGAGTAATGGAAATTCTTTTATTATTCAATTTCTTATTTGGTTACAACTTTTATTATTGTAGTTTTCTCGCCATATATATCAAAGAAATCCTAAAACCAAGGTGTGAATAACCACAATCCTCCTCTGTGAGTTAGCAGGACCTTATTTCAAAGTAGTTTTATACCCATCGAATGATTGGTTTTGTAAAAAATAGTTAAAAATTTTGGAGCTAGAAGGAGGGCCCAAATTATAAGACTAATTGGAAGTTATAGCTAGTACGAGAAAAAAAAATTAAAAAATTCAAGAAAAATCCAGCCCTAGGAGCAAAACAAAGCATTAAATTCTAATTTTTCTTCTTAAATATTTTTCTATCCAAATTTGAATAATCTGGTTCCATACCTATTTCAACAATTAAAAGTCCTGGAATTCGATTTCTACCATTTAGATTAACCATTTTTGTGTTGGGAACCTACCTCTAAAAAAGTTTGACGATCTAACTGTAGAATTGTGTATAATGAATATTTGAATTTTGCAGTGCATATTAACCTTTTTTTCTGTTCAGATTTAAATAATTTAATTCAAAGTCCATTTTTATCACTATAAAGGATTTTAAATTTGATCACCACAATCCAGATTAAACATCTATTTGTTAAAAACCTACCTCTAAAACAGTTTGATAATCCAGTAGGGAATTGTGCGCAATTGACAGTTGAAATTTACGGTGCATGTTAACTATTTTTTCTATTCAATTTTGAATAATTTAATTTGAAGTCTATTTTCATCACTGTAAAAGACTTCAAATTTGATCTTCACCCTCCAGATTAAACATTTATGTGTTGGAAACCTACCTGTAAAAAATTTTGATGATCCAATGGTGAAATAGTGCGCAATAGACATTTGAAATTTGCAGTGCATATTAACCGTTTTTCTGTCTACATTTGAATAATTTAATTCAAAGTTCATTTTCATCACTATAAAAGATTTCAAATTCAATTTCTATCATCCAAATTAAACATTTATATGTTTGGAACCTACCTCTAAAAAGATTTGACGATCCAATGGTGGATTTGTACGAAATGGATATTTGAAATTTGCGGTGCATGTTAACCCTTTTTCTGTCCAGATTTGAATAATTTGGTTCAAAATCCATTTTCATCATTGTAAAAGACTTTGAATTCGATATCCACCACACAAATTAAATATTTATGTGTTAAGAACATATTTCTAAAATATTTCGATGATCCAAAGACAGATTTGTGCAGAATTTCCATTTGAATTTGATTGTGCAGTGAACAATTTTGCATTTGTGTTTTCTTGATTTGAAAAGCCTAACATTTTTAGAAAAGGCTTCGAAACAAAATGCAGCAAATTCAAAACAAATTCTAAGTTTCATTTGCCCGATTTATTCAAAACCAACCAAATGAGGGGGTATTGTTTACACCATATCTCAAAATTCCAAATTTAAACTATAACAAATTTGGCATCCATAAATTGAATTTGAAAGGGCGATCATAGGAAATTAAAATGAACTTTACTTATAAATATAATGGCAAGGCATTCGGAAAAAGCTCTTTCCACAAATCACCCCAAATATGAATTTCTTTCTATCTAGAAATAGGAGTAATTTAATTTTACTTAGTCATACAAGTAAATTAATGTAGTTTCATATGATTTTTTGTATCGAGCGATTGAGCATACTCTCGTTCGTTACATTAGTTACTTTACTTTCCATCCGTATTTTGAGTGATTGATCTCGGTCTCGTTCACTATACTTCTATCTACCAAATGGTTGTAATCGATAAAAATATTGAATAATGGAAATTCTTTTGTTATTCAATTTCTTATTTGTTTACAACTTTTTTATTATTTTAGTTTTCTTGACATACTCTATCAAATAAATCCTAAAACTAAGGTGTGAAGAACCACAATTCGCCTCTGTGAGTTAGCAAGACCTTATTTTGATGTGATTTCATACATATCGAAGGGTTGATTTTGTGAAAAAATGTTAACATGGATAAGAGAGTTTTTTTACACAAATCATGAGTGCACCGTAAATAAGTTTCTACTTAAGCTGAGGTTGTCTTATGAGGGCATCGAACTTGAGGGACAACATTTTAGGTTGGACAAACATTTTCTTGATTATTGTTTAACAGTCCCAAGTGATGTAATAACAACGTATAATGTAATACATAAGGGGTGTAGCAGTCAAGCAAGTAGATGCATGTGCAACTTAAGTTGAGAATCATGAAAAAAAAAATTATTGAAAAGGTTATCTTATAATTATACAACTATATATGACAGCATCAACATCTTGTATTGCTTAATGTGGCCTCATTTGATCTCGTATATTATTACACAACAGTAATTGCCCATTAATTAAAATTTTAGCATTCTAGAATTAGCTAAAAATCTTGACTTATTAATTTTTCTAGTTTTAGAAGAAAAAAAAAAAGATTCAAGATGTTAGATAAAAATATACCTGAATGAGAAACTTCTGAAATATTTATGCTACACGCCCCTGTCAAATGCATGCTAAAGTCTTTCTTATTGTATTGGTCCGTCCATTTAATATACTGAAACTGACACACGTGAGTTGCACATGACAATTTTTGAGATCTAATATGAGGAAAAGATCTTACGCGATCTAAGTCCACGTAAGAACAAGAAGGTTGTTAGGAAAAGAGAAATAATAGAATGCCATTTAACGCAACAAACATTAGTTAAATAACATAACATATTAAAAAATAAGTATTTATATTACTTAGTTGTGACAAACATTTGTTTTGAGCTTGTATGCTAGCACCTTATTAGCATATGTTCGTTTGACGAACACTGGAATAACAGATTCTTATAGTCCTCATTTTCCCTCACAAATTAAGTTCAAATCAAATTTGACGGTGTTTATCCCTTTATAGTTTAGACTTTTACTTACTTGGTCCTCTATCATCAATAAGCCATGACAAAATCGTCTTTCTGATTTTTTTCGGTTTTTATCATTTTGCATGTATCTAAGATGGTAAATTATAAACCATCACATGTGGACTAACTCTTCCTCGCTGCATTCTCGTATCCCAATCTCTATCACATTCACAGCCGAGGAAGGCATGACATCGCATCAATGCCGTCTAGGAGCCCGCAACTGCAGTAGTAAAAAAAATAAATAAATAAATATAGAAAAATGAGGTATGGTATCTCATTTGAAAGTTTGAAGAGCAAAAGAAAACGAATCCCCTTGATCAAATTTAAACAAAGCAAAGTTAAAGTCTAGTTCGGTACTTACATGGGTAAATCTATGTATGGGCTAAAGAATAAGAATTTACCATTTACATTTTCCAACAGAAATGTTATCTTGTCCAAGTGATTGAAGTGATTGGGGTTCGGGCAATTATTCACCAGGTCACAACTTTGTTTTTTCTAATGGTTTTCACTCTTTTACTTTTGGGTAATTATAAAAAAACACCATAGACATTCTTATGTATCAAATTTATCCCAATGCTTCGTTTTCTATTGATTTCACCTTTCCAATTTCACAATTCAACAAACAAGTTTATTTTGTTTGATTTTGGACCATTTGCCATTTTCTTCAAAGATACGCTTTTTTATAGATAAAAATATTTATTTAGAGTTGACACTACAATGGAAGTTAATTCCTTAACCAAATATTAATTACAAGTTATAACTTTTTCCATTTTAAATAATTTATTACTTCTTCAATCACATACTAGCATTAAAAATATCATTTAGTAAATTATATTAGTTTTGTCTCTCACTATTCTTTTATAAATCATTTAATTACTCAAAAAGATTCTCTTAGTCTATTATCTAACTAATGAACTTTGTAATCAATATATCGTATTCATCGGATAAATCATAATCAAGTACTCTTACTCATTTTTTTAACTTAGTAACTATTTGTGTATAAATAATTAATAATAAATAATTAAAATCATATGTCCGCTTGCAGTTTTAAGAAAAAGAAAAAAAATTAAATATTTTCTAAAGTGAGAAATAAGTTTGATGGAGCTAGCTTAACTTTCAACTAATGGGCCGAAAAAGATAAAAGTTAAAGTTTAAAAGCCACATCCAAACACGCTCAGTCATTAGGTAAGAGTAAAGCTGAAATGGTACCTGTGTAGTATCAAGTTCCATCTTATGCGAAAATACTCGAACTTCATCAATTTTCCTAGGAGAACGCGCATCGAACGTACAATTTTCCCAAGTCATTCTCCTGTAAACACTCTTGATTCTGTCTCCCCTCGAATGATCACTAACCCCGTCGAAGAAGAAAATTGTAGGCCTACGGCATTGGTCAGGGTGAAGCTCCTTGGTGTCGAGGTAGAACGATTCTTCAAGCACATTGTTCGGCTTTTTCTTCCACGGCAGAAATGTTTGCTGCGTGCGGAGCACGTCTGGCAACAAAAGGTGGGTCCCAAATATCTGGACAGCATAGCCCCATGAGACGGAAATTGTCCATGAGAACCAGCGGTCGTAGCAGACGGTCTGTTGCAAGAGCCTGTGCGGGTCCATTTTGGAAGCTTCTAGAAGGTGCTCGAGAGCCTTGGTGGTCGTCATGTTGGGGAAGATCGGGTCCGTGTGGTCCAAGTGGTGGAGAGATGCTAATGGCGTGTTTGGGTGAGCAGCTAACAAACCGAAGATATTGCCACGGATGTCCATCTAGGAAAATTTTCAAGTATTATTAAGAGATCTGATACTTTTTTTTTTTGAACAGTTTTTTTTTAACAAAATCATAACATAATTGGCTGAAGAAAATAATGAAACACCACATGTAGATGCACGACAATATATTCAAAAATATAAGTACAAATAGCTTATTTTATTTTATATTATTTTTTAGCATAATAGGTTAACAAAGATGGAGATGGTTTAATATTTATATGACATCTCATAATCATAATTATTTTATGTTCAGTTTTTTCTTAAATTGATTTTGGTGGTATTTTAAAGTTATAACATAAATTTATACAAATTAGGGTCATGCACACATAGGAATGGCAAATGGGTAGGGTGTACTGAAATGCGACCCGATCCAATCCAAGTTCAGTTCAAGATAGAACCCGACCCAACCCGATCCGAAATCCCCCCTCCTGTTGGACTTGTTTAACCCCACCCCATTGTAACATCCCGAAAATTCTGTACAAATTTTTGCTTTTAATAAATGATAGTGCTATACGAATTGTAGTAGTATAATTTATTCCGTTTGCCGTGGTAGTGTGGAATTCGATGCGGTGACGTGTTGTGGCTTTTTTATGTTGTGACGTATCAATTGGTATTGTATGTTGTAAGTAGTACATATATATATTTTGTACATAACATGCATAAATATTTAGTAACAAACATAATAAAAAATAGACTATAAATAGTAGTATTTTTAATTAGTATTTTTTTGTTGCTTTTTTTTGTAAAATTGACTTGGTCAACTTTTTCAAGCCAAGACTTAGCATCATTTTTTTTTTCCTTTTTATTTCTTCAATGGCCGGCCCCCTACCCAAAATGTGCCACTTATCATTCTTCTTTTCTTTTTATGTTCTTGTAAGAATAAAGTGTGAGAAGATGGAGAGAAAAATAAGAAGAAAAAAATGGGTTTTGAAGGTTCAAGTGACGATTTCATCTATCGTTGTGGGTAGTCTACCGAAATAAAGTTGATATTCGGATTTCTTATTTCGAGACCTCTCTTTTGACATAAGTCTCGTCTCCTCGTTTTCTCATTTGAATTTTCTCGTTTTGCATGCTATTCCGGTTCGTAAAAATAAACTTGTTAAACCTATTCCTCGCATCTTAAAGATGATTTTCTTCTATAGGTTCATCTTGATCCGAGCTTCGTTGGTAGATGATATCGAGGGTCGAAGGCAGGGGTTAAGCTATAATGGAGTTGGGGTGATATTATCGCATTTCGGGTGTCATTTGACTTTGAGATAAATATGATACGTACTTGCCATTGCAATAGCTACGCATTGGTATGATTTTTATTATTTTATTATATCGGTGACGTTTTCCCATTTTCCATGCCAATCGAGTATGTTGAAATATAATTTGGAAGTGTTTTCCTTATGCGTTATAGATTGTTTCCACGTATAGGAATGTAGTCATTCAAGTATGGAACTCGATTAATTCGATGGCACAAGAAAAGGATTTTTGAGAGAATTTGGCGTTAGTCTTTCGGTATCAACTTGGTAGCTTTCAAAGGTGTCAAAATTACGGCAAACTCTGAATAATAATATAACTTAGCACATTTGTATGTATATTAACATGTCATAAAGTAGTATATATGTTATTTTGTTATTTCGTGTGTATATGAAGCATGTTTCCATGGAAGTAAGTATTATACTGATGTGATGGAGATTATATTATAGTATTAATCATAATTGTAATGTTTCATTTCATAGATGCTTGAAGTGTATTGATTAAAGTGTTGTATTATTTAATATTGTAGTTCAGTGGCGATAAGTTCGTGGTAGTGGCAATGTGCCTATGACAGTGGCAATGTAGTTATAGCAGTGGTAACTTATCAGTGCAATAACGGTCGTTCTTAGCATATCAGTGGAAGATATTTCGATGTGTATTGATATCAGATAGTAGTCAAAGCATGTTTATATTAGTAATGTAATCTTTTAGAAGTAGTTGTACTGGGTGTAATTCGTAGCCTACATTCATATCTATTTTAGGGACTTGAAAACTTATTTTTTGAGGCGTGGCCTCTAAACCTATTTTTCCAATCTCATGGCCTTTAAATGTATGTTACGAATTTAATGCCTAAATTCATGTTACGGTTATAGTATTTGTGGTATGTATGATAGTGTTTACACACAGAGCATTTATACTATGTTGGTGTTTATTGCAAGGTATGTAAACTACGTTGGTAAAGTATTATATACTCGTTGGTTGATGGCCTTATAACAACATAGAAAATGGAAAGTGGTTGGTTTTCAAGTTGGAAAGTTTTGTTTTTAAAGTTGACAATAGTTTGTTTTCAAAGTGGACATTGTTGGCTTTTAAAGTTGGAAAATATTGATTTTCAAAGTTAGAAAGTGATTAATTTAGTTTAAAGTTCAAAAAAGGTTTAAAAAGTATGATGCGTTCAGAGTTTTTAGAAAGGTAAATGTTGAAATTTTGAAAAGGATAACGTTTGATATTAGAAAAAAATGTAGTTCAGTATGTGGTTTGGAACGTGATTTTGAATGTGACTTAAATGTGGAAGTTTTCAAAGGTGATTTCAATGTTCAAAAAGTTACATTGTGTAACATGCGGTTTGATACAGAACATATATCGATTGTTTTGTGTAAAAGAAAGGCTCGGTGCCTTTCCATGAAAATTGGAAAACCTGTACAGGACCAATGATTGCGTCTTTGCTGAGAGGTTAATAATTGTGAGGAGATGGCTAGGTGTCCTACTGTGACATCCAAAAAACTTGGGCAGGGATTTATCCATTGATCACGTCTTTGAATTGAGGGGCGAGTCTATGAAGGTTTTGATTGCGACTCTGATGTGATGCGGATCATAGCTTATTTTCTTTTAAATTAAAATAAATACTTGTGCAATCATTTATTGTTGTGTTAGAGATAGCATTGTGTTGGCTGTGACGCAGATATTTATAAAGAGGCGGGGGGCATGCAATGCCAACTCTTTTTAAATTTTGACAAGTGTAAATGTGTAACATAGTAGTATTTATAGTTTCGTAACGATGGTGTAAAGGTATAACAGATAGCAATATAGCTATTCAAGATATGTGATATTGTAGAGCCTTCACGGTAGTTGTATTATTTTTGGGTACAAATATTACATTCGATACATTCGTACTATTGCATTATATATGGAAGACCTATAGTACATTCATAACATATGTAGCATATACTTCTTTATATGTCTAGGGCTTATGTTATACAAAAAGTGATTGAAGTATTGGAAAGTGTACCAGAATGCATGAGTACCCCCTCTAGATATAAAGCATGTGCATAATTACAATTTCATATTTATGTAGAATTCATGTTTATTCGTAGGCGTAAACATGTAATATACTGCTCAGACTATATTTATCGTGTTGTTGAGGATTTGACCATATTCTTTTTGTATATGTACCTTCTTTGTTTTGTAGGCACCATGGAGAATTAAAGTTATGAAGAGGAAGCGTGGATGCATATGGAGATATTATGATGTTTTGCTTTTGTATTCGAGACTCGGTTGTTGATATATGTGTTGTTATAGTAGTGTAGTTGTAGCTTCATGTTTGTCTTGTAGTTTGTTATTGAGGAAGAATCTGTGTTAGACTTTTAGTTTTAACAAGTATGTAGCTTGATGATGTATATGTATATTTGGCAACTTGGCAAGTTGCATCCGGTGTTGTATATGTTTCTATCATAATATATGCAAGCTATATGTATTCTTATTGTTATTGTTGGAAAGTTGAAAATTATGTTGGTAAGCATGCATTATTTTTTTTCTTGTCTTTGTATTTATCTCACATCCTTGGTTTTCTAGAATTTGAAGCGTGACAGGTTTGTATCAGAGCTAACCGGCTTAAATAGACCCTAGTGGCTTTAGGTTTGACGTTGAGGTCGGGTTATCAGTTGTGTTATGGTTATTAAGTTGATGCTACTATGTGTAGTGTACTTTTATGTATTTACGTATGTGTTGTGAAGTGGTTTAGTGGTTATTTATGTATATGTGGAGCACATATATATAATAGAAACTTATTCTTTTCTTGTTTGTTAGATGGCTTGACATGGTAGTGGTAGAGGTACACATGGTAGTGGACGGCATAGTTAAAGGTCATAGATGTAGAACAAAGAATCATGATTTTAAGGTAGTTCAATCGGCATGTGCTCGCATGCATTTAGAGGCGGATGGAGAAAAGAAGGATCTTCTTTTTCTCAAGGAAAGCATGGAGTAGCATGAAAAAGAGGTTCACGAACCCCAACCCCGAGTTTTACCAAATACTAATCCTTAAATGGAGCTTGATTATGATGGTGGATTCCAATTTTCAGAATTCACTCTATTGTTACACGTTATGGAAGTAGTTTTTAGGCGGGTAATAGATGAAGGAAGTGGTGGAACTCGAGTCTCTACAGCTTATCTACAATTAAAAAAAATTATTCCTCCTATTTTCCAAGGAGATTTTGAGTCAATTATAGTTGAATAGTAGCTTATTGTGGTGGAACGGATCTTTCAATCGCTCCAGATGGTTGAGGAGGATCTATGAGTATTGATGGCATCTTTTTATCTCCGCGGGGGCATAACGGAGTATTTGATGAGTAAGATGGAAACTTATGGCATAGACAGTCTTACGTGGAATGGGTTTCTATATATGATTATGAAAAGGTTATGTTATGATATTCCTTCTCAATCTTTGAGTCAAAAGTTGAGTACACAAGCAGCTCATGATACTAAGATGGACTCGATGAGTCGTAGCGGTAGTAGTGGCAATATTAGTGGTGATGGTAGTTGTGTCAGTGGTGATAGTTCAGGTGTTAGTGAACGCGGTGGTAAAAAAAGGATATGAAGCCCTTTTACTTCTTCTTTTCGAGGTTCTCATCAACCTATTCAATCCTTACCTCTGAATTCGAAGGTTCCAAAGGGTGCTTCTTATAACTATAGCCAGATGAGCCATTTAGTTCGGGATTGCCCTCTCCCTATGTCTTGTCATTTATGTGGTATTGAGGGGCATATCTAGATTTCATGTCCTTTCGTTTCTTGTAATAGATGTATCTAGATGGATCATATGTATATGTTGTGTCCTGAGGATCTTTCTACTCCGAGTAGCTCTGGTGGTCCGGTGCAGTTTTCCATTCAGGAGGTAGTTCGGGTTTTTGATATAATTGTAGCCATACCCTTCTTTATTAGAGGTGCATTTTGATTTATGATAATTGTGTAGATGTATCATTATTTATTGTATTGTGGAGGTTTTTGGTGTATGCACTTGAGATTAGTGGCATATGTATTCGTA
>MKEJ01073401.1:0-10249 GCA_001753735.1 Embelia ribes | reverse complement strand
TACTACTTCATTACAGTATAATATTACTGTACAGTACTGCTACAGTAGTGCCACATCGTCGTCGAAAATTTTGGGGCCTTATAATGACCATGCTAACTAAGAATGCAAAAATGATACACATTAGATTTGTCATCAACACACTGCGTTTCAACCATAAAAGTAATCAAAGTTGGTCGGACCTCAATCGTGAAAAATGTCATTCCAACTCCCATTTCCTCTATGCAATCCAAATCAAACTCATTCAATACATGCATCCTTTCCCACTCATTCACCGCCAGAAAGGCAAGAGAATACTAAGTCTTATGACTTAAAGCATTTACTACAATGTTAGCCTTCATTGGGTAGTATTCTAGATCGAAGTTGTATTGATCTAGGCACTCCATTCTACACCATTGATGCATATTCAAGTAACATAAAGTAAAAATGTACTTCAGAGATTTATGGTCAGATAATACCTTAAACTTCTCTCCATAGATGTAATGATGCCACACTTTCAACACAAACACCACACACTAAGTTGAGGTCATGAGTTGGATAGTTCTTCTTATGTACTTTAAGTTGCCTCAACACGTATGCCACCACCTTTCCAAGTTGCAATAATACGCACCCTATACCCTCCTTCGATGCATCACAATACACAATATAACCCAAACCTTGCTCAGGAATGATAAGAATAGGGGCCAAAGTCAACAACATCATAATAATAAGAAATGACTCCTCACACTTTGTATCCCACATGAACTTCACTACCTTATAAGTAAGTCTCATCATAGGGGCTGCCAAAATGAGAAAAGTCTTAAACAAAATAATGTTAATATCTAACAAGACCTAAGAAACTATGGATTTCGAACATAGACTTAGGTTGTTCCCAATTGTAAATGATCTTAATTTTCTCAGGATTAACCGCTACTCTGCTCTCCAAAACAACATGGCCAAGAAAATGCACTTCCCGTAGCCAGAACTCATACTTAAAAAACTTTGCATAGTGCTTATGTTCCCAAAGTGTATATAGAATAACAAAGAGATGTTCTCGGTGTGCCTCTTTTGTAGGTAAATACACAAGAATATCACAATGAAAACAACAATGAAATAACCTAAATAAAGTTGGAAGATTTGGTTTATCAAATCCATGAACACCGTAGGAGAATTCTTATGACTAAAAGGCCTAATGAGAAATTAAAAATGCCCATATCAAGTTTGGAACATTGTCTTCTTGACATTTTCCTTTCGCATCAATAATCGATGATAACCTGAACGAAGATCAATCTTACAAAAGAAACGAGAACTACGTAATTGATTGAATAGATCATCAATACGAGGTACAGGGTACTTGTTCTTTACCTTCACATGATTTAAATTTTGATAATTGATACATATATGTATTGACCCATCCTTCTTTGGTACAAATAAAGCCAGAGCACCCCACGGTAACAAACTCGTCCTAATGAACCCCTTCTGCATCAAATCGCCAATCTACTCTCACAACTCTTCCATCTCAACTAGAGCCAAATGATATGAAATAATAGCAATAGGTTTTGTTCCCATCATTAAATCAATAGCAAACTCGATCTCTTGCTCAGGAGGTAGCCCAATAAGATCATCAGGGAATATGTTAAAGAATTCACAGACTACAGTAACAGATTCTACCCCCACAACTACTTCCTCTGCAATAGATAAACTAGCCATCACAATAGAAAGACTAGTTAAAGAATGATGCATATAGGGAAGAATATGATTATGCTCCCCCTGGAAATAAACGCTAACCCCCGCAGGAGTCCTTATTACCACCTTATGCTTATCTCAATCAATAGCAGCATGAAAGGCCATCAACTAGTCTATACTAAAAATGATATCAAAGCCAAGCATGCCAAAACTACAAAATCATATGTAAATATATGATATGCAATTCGAATTTCACAATCCTGATAGATACAATCAATACGATTAGTGTTACCCTTCGGAGTATCAACATACATCAAAGAATCCATATATTTCATAAGCAATTCCAATATCAATGCAAAACGTAAAGAAATAAACAAATGTGATGTACAGGTATCGAAAAGTACACATGCCTATGTAGATAAGAAAGAAATGATTCCTAGAACAACAGACGACTCAACAACATCTAGAGCCTGAGGCATCTAAGGAATCATATGTACAAACCTGTGATGACTAACCCTGCTAAAATACGCCTCATCCAACTCCACCCTGATAACCTCTACGAAATATGCCCTTACTCTGCTGAGAAGAAGATAAAGAAGGTACAGTCTGTAGTGCCCTAGGAGCTACATCAGAAGATGAAGGTTGTTGCTAACCACTACTAGGTATAGCTAGAACAACAAAGCCCTTCAGGCAACGAGACTGCAAATGGCCCCACTAACCACAAAGATGACATGCTATCATTAGGCAAGATGCCCGAAAATGCCCTTTCGATTCACTCTTATAACACACCACACGAAAGGTATAGTCACCAACCAAATGACCCTAACGACCATACTGATAGCATCTCATACCTTGTATGGTAGAACCCGAAGAAGTAAAAATGCAAGTTGAGATCTCCCGCGAGAAGGAGAACAAAAGTCGCCCCATGACCTTATGCATAATGTATGATAGTATTCTATACATTTACTACCACACATTAAACTATGCATTAAAGTCAGTACTATGCAAACAACTACACTACACCTTATACATGACTACCATTTTAACCCCCACCAAGACCTCCTACCCGCAAGCTACCAAGGTTTAAATAACCTAGTTAACTATAATACCTATCTGCCATGCCCCAAAATATGTGATCTAGGGACATGAGAACAAATGAGACAATAGAAATAAAAGAAAGCTAAAAAGAAAATGAAATGAAACAATAACACATGCCTACAACATTGGCATTTCCTTATATATATATACATAAGGCATGTAGCTTACATATATATATATAGGAACCAACATTGACAATGAAATAAACAATAACAACAACATCTGAAATGAGATAAGTAAACCATCAATTTATTACAACAACACTACAAGATGTAGGCTCACAAAAAATGAATATGAAGAAAGTATACATATGTTCATTTCCTCGTAGACAAGGCAAGAACATACCTATGCCTTCGCCAATGCTACAACGCTATCAGAGTATGCCTACGCCAAGCATAATAGAAGCATGATGAAAGTTTACACTACTACATCGAAATACAACAAAATACAACATATCAGTCTTGCCACACAATTATACAAAAATATGTAAAAAGCAAGTAATCATATATGATGATCTAACCCCACCTCCGCACCTATAAAACAATGCATTTGAAAATAAAGAAATGGAAAATATACGGTTAGTCAATTAACCCTACGATAAAAGAAAAACTACGCTATATGATAACATGAATGTACAAGTAACAACATATAAGAAAGGCTACCATGAACATGAATATAATGAATGCTCATGAATACAACTCACGCCAACACAACAATGCAATTATACAGCTGCGCCAATACCAATGCCTATAAAATTGGGATTAGTATCGCTATGCTTTCAAAATACTATGATCTACCACCCGCATTGTGATACAACCACGCCTTCATTGACCCTCTACTCGCATTGTGATGTAACCAATGGAATAATTCTAGATTTGATTTTCCGACTTTCACAGCAAGGCTGTAGGCCTCATTAATTTCTACAAATTTATAAAATTTGATACTTTATGTCCTAAATATAAAGGAAAACGGCTATGCCAACACATGTTAAACATTTAAAAGAATTCTTTTCAAATCAATACTACACCATTTAAATTAACACGTTTCTTTAAAACTTTGTTTTCTTAAAAGAAGTTTATGTCGCGCCAACAATGCCATAGTATGCATTGAATACAACATCAACTACACATTGAATTATGAATGTAAAACTACACATTTAAAAATGTTATACAGCTATACAATAAACATGTTAATCATACAACCATACCATACAATCAATCTTACACGACTAATCAATCATACCAACATAACACGGTAATTTCTAGTTTATATTAAAACTCACTGACTAACATACCTCAAATGCTAAAGAATGAGGCCTTGCTAAGCAACGCCAAGAAGCCCCCTTTTCACCTCCACTTTACCCCTTGATTTGATCTCGAAGACAAACTAAGATCGCTACGTACCTATAGATGAAAATGGTCAACGCGAGATGAGAAACAAGAATACGAAGTTTATTTTGACTTACAATAGGTGCACAGAAATTGAGACATTGCCAATGAATGAGATAGAAATAGTTACTTACCTCAAATGGAAGACAGTGCAATGAGGAAGCCAAAAATCAACCTTTTGTTTGTGTTCAACAACTCTATCTAGATCAAACTTCATTAGAAAAGTTAAAGAAAACTTGAATCACCATCTTCCCCACATCTTCCCTCTCTACTCCTTTTTGTGAATCAAGTGGGAATGGCCAAAATGTAACAAGGAAAAGACTTAAAGCAAAAAGTGTTTTTTGTCATGCTGGCATGTCCAGTGACTTAGAGTTGACTACCCAACGTCTGTCTTCCATCGAACACCTATCGGGCAATGCAAATTTTCAAAGACTTCCCCTATTTTGGCTGAAATTCACCCCTCTCAGGATAATTTTCTCACCGACTGTCTGGCACCTAGGGGTTGTCAAACACCCTTCAGACAACTATCTCACAGCCACAATTGTTGACTAAATAAGCCACTTGCATTTCTTCTTAAATAATATATATATATATATATATAAACTAAATAATGTATAATATACATTACTACACATATAATACATATACACATATGCCTCATAATATGGTATCTACACCGCAACGCAACAATGCCTTCGAACATTCAACACAACTATAAAACAATGCCTACACATACAACACTCATGACATTGTCATACTATGCATTACTAATATGATAAATGCAACTTGTAATCACATTACAAATACCCTACTTCGGAATAATGAGAATTGGAGCCTAGGTCAACAACACCTTCGAGGTGAGAAAAGACTCATCCCACTTAGAGTTCCACTCGAACTTCACACCTTTGCAAGTAAGCTTTGTCATTGGGACCGCCAAACGAGAAACATCTTGTACAAAGTGATTGTAATAACTAGCTAACCCCAAGAAGCTATGGGTTTCAAATACCAACTTAGGTCGTTCCTAATTGGTAACAGCCTCAAGTTTCAAAGGATCTACTGCCACACCACTTTTCGAAACCAAAATTTGCATTTCAAGAACTTCGCATAAAGTTGATGCTCCTAAAGAGTAGAATGAGCAATGTGGAAATGTTCTCAGTGTGCCTTTTCTATCGCGCCCTAAAATTCATAACCCAAGGATCGCGAGATAAAAAGAAAAGAAAAAAAGAACAAAAAAAGGAAATGAAAATATAAAAATGTTTCTATACCATCATTATTACTGCAACGCCTAATCACCACTACAAGGTGATACTATGCAACTATATACAGCATTCACATCAGAGTCATGTAGTAGTAAATTCATATAAAGTCATCCTATAAATATATGTATAAGCTATTCTAAAAAGAAATAGGAAAGCCTATGCCAATACTATATAAAAATGTCTGATACAAGTGTAAATGGCTAGTTTACATATACAACACCTCAAGTTATCTACTTGACAAAAATGATTAATAAAAAGAAAGAAATTACAATATGTTCTTGCCACTATAAAAGTAATATAAGCAACAGCTATATTTAACTTCTACTTCATCACTATCATACCTATTATAGCATCAAAATATAATAAAAGAGAATCTATGGATGCTCAAAGTCTGCCTCCGTACCTACAAAACCACGCATAATAATAAAGAAGGAAAAAGAAATGGTTAGATGATTAACATCAAGATATAATAGAGTCTTAAGTGCTATATGACATAAATAAACATGTTATTCTAAATCAAATAAGATATCATATTAAGCATACTTTTAAAAGTGTAAAAATTAAAGAATGCTAATGATCGCCAATATGAATAATAATGCAACACGATTTGACTATGCTCATGATAATCAATACTCGCCAATACTATGACTATGAAAAAGACAATAAAGCCTTATCTTGCCTCACCTTGGTACATACTCGAACTAAAAGGTTGGACAAGTACTAATCATTTTGTAAAATAATGTTAGTACCCGTCTGTATAACCTAATGCCCGTCCTAACCTTTATTGACCCATCTTCTAAACATAACTCCCACCAATGGTAAAATCCCTGATCAGGTTTCTCGTCTTTTATGGTAAGGTTGTAGGCTTCATTGCTTCCCATTGTTTATAAAATAATACTTTTGTCCCGAAAAGAAGGAAAAAGACCACTCAATTCCTAACTTTACTCATACCAATGTATATGTCTTGCCTATACATGCTAATGCATGAATCTCGCCTACTCATGAATATGATACACTACTCTATGTGTCGGCTTTCAGTAAGTTCCAAACCAATGTAGGGGTCTGTGTACTGGTACACAGATTTGATGTACCGGTACACCTCTATGTACCGGCATACCCTTCGGTATACCAGAGTCCAATGAGTTCTGAACCAATTTAAAAGGTTTGGGTACCGGTACAGAGGCTTGGTGTACCGATACTCCCTCTGTGTACCAGTACACACCCTATATGTACCGGCACGTTGGCCATAACTTAATTTTCCTACTAACAGCCAACCAACAAAATTTTCTATCGGGACGCTGCCCCGCACCCCATAAAGGGTGGCTCACCTAGTCAGGTCAAACCCCATACAATTCTGTCAAAGTAGCAACAAAGGTCACATTATAAAAACAACAATACAACTACAATGCATAATCATAAGTAACAATATCGTCACGTATTATCATATACTCCATGCATACCATACTATTATCATTTCATATAATACGTAATAATAATATTATATAATGCTATAAATATTATTAAAATGCAAAAAAAATCTCTAAATTTTTTGGACGTTACATCTTCTGTAGGCGAATACACAAGAATATCGTCTATTAATACAATAATGAAGCATTCAAGATATGGTGGGAAGATTTGGTTAATCAAGTCCCAGAATGTTATAGGAGCATTCATAAGACCAAATGGCATCACAAGAAATTTATAATGCCCATAACAAGTTCAAAATATTGTCCTCTCAATGTCTTTATTCTGCACATGCAACTTATGATAACCCGACCACAGATCGATCCTTGAAAATAATCGAGAGCCACATGACTGGTTGAAAAGATCATCAATATATGGTAAAGGATATTTATTCTTTACAATTATGTGATTCAGCTTCCAATAATGGATAACGTGCACATCGAGCAATCCTTCTTTAGTATGAATAATGCGGGAGCACCCCAAGGTGACGTGCTAGGCCGAATATATACCCCTCCAGCTTTAGATCATCAATTTGTTCTCGCAATTCCTCCAACTTTTCTAAAGCCAAATGATACAACGCTATGGAAATAGGATTTTCCCCCATCATCAAATCAATAGCAAACTCAACCTTTTACTAAGGAGGTAGTCTACTAAGGTCATCGAGAAAAACATCTAGGAATTTACATACAACTGGTAGAGACTCTACCCCCATAACTACTTCCTCTGCAATAAATAGATTAGCTAGCATAACAAAAAGACTAATCAAAGCACGATACGTATAGGGAAGCAGGTGATCATACTCTCCTTAGAAAACAACATAATCCCATGTAGAAGTTCTCATCATAACTCTACATGTATAGAATATCAACTTTGCTTCGGTATATGAAAGAGCACAAAAATCAATCAACACCAATGAAAGAGAAAAGAAATTAGACTTACCTCTACTCGAAGCGTACGTGATGAAGATCAAGAATGTCAACTTTATTTTAGCAGATAAGTAAAGAATCAAGATGATATTTTAAGAAGATAATTGAAGTTTTCAATTCACCTCACACTTTCTATCCCTTCTCAATTTTTAGGCAAAAGTGAAAATGAAAAGAGGCAAGATGTGACATATAGTCAAAAATCCCTTTTTGCCACACTAAGGTTTCCAGCAACCCGTCTAACAACCAAGAGTCAACTATATGATGCCTGTCTACTGATGGACCTACAGACGGACACCTTTTAGACACAGGGAAAACTCTTAGAAATTTTTCCAACTTTTAGCCAAAAAAGGAAACTATGATAGGTTATCCAATGCCTTGTTAGACACCTCAAGCCTATTGGACACCCTCTAGACTGGCCAAAATCTGACAAGTTTGACAAAGTGTCATATTTCACCTTTATGAATTTAAAATGTATAAAATGAACCATGCTAACACAATGCTACTCTATGATAGCTACACCCATGCTACAACATCGTACTAAGCCCAACACATATAATTCAATAATAATATTAAAATGCAATATTAATATTATTATAAAAAAACAAAAAAATTCATTCGAATTTTCGGGGCATTACACCCAATCCTTGCATAAGTTTCTCGACTTTCACAGTAAGTTATAGGCCTCATTGCTTCTTTAGTTTTATTAAAATAATAAAGGGTTGATACGTTGTCCCAAAAAGAAATAGAAACGACTCAAGTTCTTATTATGATATACATGATTGTACTTATACAATGCACATGCTTCTTACTTACAAAATGAACATGCTTTTACGTATACATGAACATGCTTTCACTTATGAACATATATGTCACCACAAATTTGACCTACGCTATTTATGAGAATACAACATTCTTACAACATATATGTCATAACAAAATATGACCTATGCTACTTATAAACATACAACATACTTATAATATATATGTCACTGCATAATATGACCTTCAACTACTTATAATATGACAAAACATATACTAGAATATATATATGTGTGTGTGTGTGTGTGTGTGTATGTAATCTTAAATGTATATATGATAATCGTTTGGCATACGGGGAAATTAATCATACATAAATAAAAAACCAACATAAACTTTCAATACACCACTCATGTTGACATATGCAGATAAGCTCAAACTTATATTATTGTTCATTACTTGCCCATACCTCAATCAAAAAGCCTCCAAAGATGTTACCGAAAGAGCACACCAACTTCAATCCGACCCTACCACCTCATTTCTTAGCCTCTTGAATTGGTCTATCTCCATTCTTCAAAACGAGATGAGCATATATAAATAAGTCATCTATAAGACATAAGAAATAGACCTAACAAATTTATTTCAACATATAATTCAACATGGAAATCGAGGACCCTAGACCGAGAAAAGAAATTGGCAAAACTTACATCAATACATAGCCCTTGCAATAGGGATGAAAAAGTATATAAGTTTCAAAGCTGCACGACAAATAGATAGAGATAATATCGAGGAAAAACTGCTTATTTCTCACTTGATCCATGATATGATCTATCTACAATGCTCGTATCGAGTTAGACTTATGCACAAAAATAATCTATGAGATGTAAGGAATAGGTTTTACAAATTTATTTAGGCAAACCCAAAAGGCACAAATACCAAGACAAAATAAACTAGTGAAAGAGAAGACGAGACTTACATATAAACATAGCTCTTGAAACGAGGACTCCAAAAATCAAATTTTTATCTGTAGATGAAGTCCCGAGCTAGATAGACTATCGACAAAAAGGTTGAAGTTTCCATTTTTCCTCTTCTCTCCCTCCTTTTACTTTTTTGGAATATGTGAGAATGTGTAACATTTGACCAAGTCTTAAGGGTCAAAAAGTACTTTTTCTTCATCACACTAAGGTGTCTGACAACCCTGAGTCGGTTGTCCGATGGCTATTGGTGGCGAGCACCCGTTGGACATCCCGATGGACACAAAGTACTTAGAAAAATTTTCACTTTGTAGCCCAAAAAAAAGGCTTAGAACACCTTGTCCAGTAGCTCAAACCAGTCGGATAGGCGTCGGACGTGACTGAAATGCTAAGTTTGACTAAACCTTAAACAACTCAAAAATTCATTCCACACTCTCCAATACGACTCCACAACACAAATACCCAAAAATGCAATAAATAATACATTATAGCTCACAATAATATTATTTATTTATGCAAAAAATTTATACGTATTTTTGGGATGTTACAACTTATACACCTTCAATTGTCGCGAAGCGTACCTGAGTTGCATAAGAACACACCGCAACCCTACTTTTGAGGCATCACAATGGACTGTGTACCCAATAACCTACTTCAAAATAACAAGAATTGTCAACAATGTGTTCAACTGAATAAAAGACTCCTCACATTTTGAGTCCCAC
>MKEJ01073395.1:0-18603 GCA_001753735.1 Embelia ribes | reverse complement strand
TATTGATTTTTATTTAATTTTGTAAGAATTTATACTCCTCAAATTTTCTTTAAATTTTTTAGTAATATTTATAATGTTTCATAGTCTTTTTCTATGTTTTTTCTATATATATCATTTGCATTTCCGAAACATTTTTTATGCTTTTCTAAAGCGTTTCCTATGCATTTTTGAGGTATTTTCTGCACATTTCACTTCAAAAAATTTCAGCATTTTGTTTTATACTGTAAACACATTCCGGCACGCCCAAAATCAACGGTAACTTCTTCTTGATATGAATTGGTGTCTGCATGTACATGAGCCAGACCACAAACAAAACCTGCGTTTCCTACACCAATTCATAGTCATTACTCACTTGTCGTTAGCTTTTCTGTTTTAGCCGGTTTCACGTCATTGCTGATAGTATCAAATGTTTTGAGGGCAAAATTGCCCTAAAATAATTTATTTCGAATACACTCCAGCTCCACTACAGCATAAATAAGTTGAGAAGCTGAGCCTATTGGCTTATAGCTTTTTGCTTATTTTGGAGAAAAAAGCTATTAAACTAAGCTTAAAAGCCTACAGCCCAAGCATTTAGCTTAAAGCTGAAATTGCAATAAGTTCGGCTTTAACAACCCACCATGATATGAATCGGTGTCTGCATGCACTCTAAATTTGCTCAATGCCTTCTTAAAGGGATCAAGATATGCTCCTCTAGAATGCTCATATAATTTGCTAAAATATATTTTAGAATCATTGAACTGTATGACAATTCAAGGCACTGCTAGGTACCATGCATGATCAAATTGCTCAAAAAGTCTATATAAGCAAATATTTGATCATTTTATACTAATCGAGGAAACTTTTGAGTAGTGAAGTATCCAAGGGAGCTGCAATCATTTTGTGATCACAGCTAGATTTGTTGGGTTACAACTTTTAAAAAATAAAAAATAAGATTAACTTATTTATGTATGATAGAAAACTAGACGCATCCTACTAAAAACCTGAGACTTATTTCGGTTGGTACTAATGCACTGCCACTGCCATATGGCTAGAGTTGCCAAACCTACAAAGCAAAAATTCTCTTTACCGACACAATAGAAGGCCCAATGGCCCCAAAAAATAGGTCAATGAAAAAGAAAATATCAATAAAAGAAAATAAAAAAGCAAGGAGAAGCCAAATTGGCCAAGAAAAAAGAAGAGAAACCATCCAACTGCGATATGCGGACCTTAAATCTTTTAAGGGAAAAAACAACGAAATGACCAAGCACCGTCTTGCATAATTTATTCCTTCACTATGATGGTGTGTCAAATACCATATATTGGATAGTAATACAGAACCAATTCGATATCAAAACAATCAGCGTAATTCAACCATTGATAGCTTTATGGAATTGTGAAGTAAATATTACGTTATACAACAGCACAAGGACAAGTAAATTTAGGCCATTATTCGATTTCAATTCTTTAATAAGCCTCTTGTTCTTCTTGTATCTCACTCGGTCTTGAGTTCCCAGCATCAGCATACACATGACCGCTAGACTCAGATGATAGTGCACTCACATCTGAATTCAAGCCATTGGTGTCTGGTACACCACCTGCCTCCGATATTTTCGTGATCCTCTGCAACTCATCACTGGCCAGTAACTGATCATCCGTCAATGATCTTTGAGAAAGTGGTTTCTTGGGTTGCCGAATGGCAGCAGCAGCTTCTGGTATTGCAACAGGTGGCGGTTGGGGAGGGACCCATGAGCGCTGGACTGGTAGACCGTTCGCAGTCACATCAGAAGACCTGGTTTTGAACTCGTTCTCATTTTCAATTTCTGTTATACTGACGTTTTTCTTTTGCCACCAAGGCACTGCACTATCTCCGTTTGTCTGATTGATGAAACCATTGTCCTTTGAGTTGTAGTTGACCCCAATACTGCTCTCATTGGACTGCCGAACTTGGGTGAAGCTGCTTTGAGTCTGGCCAACCTCCCAAGGCTAATGAAAAGGAAGACAATAAATTTTGATAAAACAAAGGAACAGATTAAGGAACAACATTGAGGGAGACGGATGTAATTTACTCAAACTAACCACACGCACCTTGATTGGAGTAACTTGATGAACTAAATGAAACAAAAACAAGTAGATACAAGGAATAACAAACCAACCTTAGGTCTTGGTGCTAGCTGCGGAGTTGGTAATGGCTGATTTGGATTGGGTGGCATATCATTTATTTCCTGAAAGGAAGAGCAGAAAACAAAGGTTAGCCTAAAACCAAAGAAGCCAACAAACACACAGACAGGGATAAGCAAAATTTACTCGAATATTAGAAGGCTTTTCTCCTCGTTGAAGCATAGCCATGATCTGCAACATGAAGGTCCAAGAAAAAATCAAAACCAAACAAAAAATCCAAGCTTCCATTTCAAAAATACTGAAATATCATAGTATAACTGTACAAGACAGAATACACTCGAAGCCACAACTGACAAAATTAGTTTTCAGCAGGAGTGACTTTAAATCATATTCTGGAGTCGACGGTGCCTACCTATATCCCACCTCTTCTATAGCTGACATGAAAGAAAGAGATTAAGACAGTGACATAAGATGGGTTGAGATAATCAGGATACCTTGCTGACATCCACTGAGGGGTAAAGTGATCTTTCAAGTGTTGCTAGTACAGGATTTCACAAATATAATATATATATATATATGTATGTATGTATGTATTTATACCATAGGACTTTTAAATAGGTATATATATGCATCAAACTGTATCCCCTTCCCTTCTTTTTCTTTTTCCTTTCATTTATAAAAGCCTTGGACCCTTCTTTGATTTTGCTCTTCTTCATAATAAAATAAAATAATTGAATCCTTGTGATTCGATTACAAAACTCTTTTTGAAATCATTAGTAATCAGATGTACCACAGCATGATGAAAATAAATATTATTAACTAACTTGCCTCCATATATGACTTTGAGTGAGGTGCGGCAGATGGTTCAGCATTTGAAGTTGGGGATGTTGATCTCCCTGTCCAGAAGTTCCAGGATACATCAAGCGACGTTTCAAACTATATATATATATATATATATGGACGGCCCAGTGCATAAAGCTCCCGCATTGCAAAGTCTAAGAGGGTCTAAAAAAGATACAAAACTAAAGCATACTACAGACAAATACCTGGGTAGAATTCGGTTGTTCCATTCACATTTAATTGCTGTAAAACAAAAAAGTTAGAAACCAAATTCCAAGGTTTGAGGAGCAGATGAAGAAATTATCCAACTTTTACATGGAAATTTCAACTTCAGACTTACCCTTGAATTACTGACCGACACTCGTTGTTCTTGTTCAACAAGAGGAACTCTTTCCGGAGTATTACCTTGTCCATGTAATAGTCCGAAACAATATTCAGTATAATTGTAACAGGCCCTTCAGAAAAATTGTCAACAATATGGAAAAATAACAAATGAAAGAAGTATGCCAGAACCAACATAATAACATTTATCATTCTTAGAACAAATCCACATATACAAGTAACACAAGCCTTTCATCAAATGTAATATTGTGAAAGAATTTCTTGTAGAACAACTGTAGGCAACAAATTCTGTAAAAATTATTTATGCGCACGCAATCCTAAGTTTGGAGAAGAACTCTACACAGTCAAGGGTTCAAAAATCATGAACTAAAGAGCACCGAACAGCAAAGCTTCGAATTATGCAATATACCAACTGCAATTTCCTATACAAAATAATAAATGAAGATGCAGAGATGTTCTATTCCCACAGTGCGTGGATACGGAAACCTATAGAGCAGAGATATTGGGTTTATACTCTGATGAAATATAATTCTATCGAAATAGATAACTGATAGATAGATTTTGTTCCAGATTAAAATTTAACAAGAAATAGATAACACACTACCTTCCAATTTCCTTATAGAATTACTCATTGACTTCATCTCCTGGACTTGCACTCCCAACAGGCTTATAAGTTCCTCAAAATATTTCCTTTCTGACAAAAACAGTATCACGGTAATCCACGTATGACAAAAAGATATAACCATTAAAAGACCAACAAATATCCAAAGAAAAGGCAAAAAAATTACACACTCACCTTCACCTTTCGAAATCAACATTTCCTGGCTAGCACGCGCCACATCAGCAGCTGCAGCTGCAGCAGCTTTGGCAGCAGCCGCTGCTTCTTCTTCCAAACTGGGTTTTCCAGTGATCCTTTTGGCAGCTTCTTCCTCTTCAAATATAACCTTGCGAATCCAAGACTTCAACCTTGGAACAAAAGATCTCTACAAAAAGGGAAAATAAGGAAAGGGAAAGTCATCAGAGGTTACCATCGACATCATATTAAATTTGGGAGTAGACAACTGATATGTATCCATCCTATAAAGGGAAGATGGTGTTTGAGAAATCAAATTATGTTGAAGACTTAAAAAAAACTTCGATAGTCAAGGGATCAACAAAGTTTAATATGGATGTAACCGAGATCAGCTTACAATACAACAAGAGATTAATATCCACATACAATCAAAGTATTCATTTCAGACACTCCCTCAAAGACCAAGGAGAAAGGCAACAGTGTGATGAAGGCATTTCGGTTCATTATTTTGGTACTTGGTAAAGTTACATACTCTTTCTCATACCTTGAAAATCACAGCTGTTCCTGCACCTGAAATAGCCAGGAAACCTATAGCAGCGAGAGCATAGGACCAATGAAATCCAGACCGAAGAAAGATCCCCTGGTTAGGATTGGCACCAGCAACAAGTGCTGAAGACTGCAAATTTTTATTAGTAACTTGCGGCTGAACATTGGATACAGGATTCATCTGGCTATCTGTAAAACAAATATGATCCAGGCGATAAACTTAATAATTGGAGGGAAAAAAAAAAAGAAGAAATGCAAAATCTCCCGGTGGAACAATATTATTGCCAGTAACCGAAGACAAAAATTGCAGGAAATATTCACCTTGAGGGCTAGCAGATGGCTGCGCAGCTGAAACAGGAGGAGCTGGATCCTGTAATTAACACCAAAAATAAACATAAACATAAAAGGAAACTTGATCAATATTGTAGTGTAGACAGGAAATCCAAGAAAAATAATAGAATATACTGCTCACAGGAACACGACGGAAAGCTTCATCAATCTCCTCCTTAGTAAGACCCTTCCTCTCCAGAAAAGATCGCCTGTACATAACTGGAGAACCCCTCACTTTTGGGTGTGAAAGGAACTTAACAGCATTTTGGACTTGATCCTCTCGCATCGGTTCAGAATTCACAAATACAGATGCCGGAGAAGTCCCTTCGCCAGTCTCCACATTAGCTTCACGCTGACCCCCTACCGTTGGCTGTACAGCCTCCGGAGCTGTAACTTCAACAGAGAAAGAGTGAGGAGCTACTTGCATACATCCTTGCGAAGGTTTCGCCCCTCGAAGCCTTCTTTTATTTTTCTTATATATAAATGTTCATTTATCCAGAAAAGGATTAGAAGCTTACATATTTTGTATTCAAACGAGCAGAGCTTATATATGAATCAGCATAATATTTACAAAAACTACTAATGCACAGAAATAGGATGTTGAAGCGGAGGAGGAAGTTACTACAACAAAAAAAACTCGTAGTCTCTGATAGATATCACTTGATAGGCAGAGCCAATTAAAGCATCATACAAATGAAAAGCTTGCATGCTAGTGAATGAAAGACAGAAACCGGCAAAATAATTATCTTCAATATCTGTTTCACAAAGTTAGATGAAAATAATAACAAGATTCCGCTATTCCCATCAGTTTGCAAACAGTGTAGTCCGTGTTTATGAATTTAAAATGCGTATAAATGGCCAAATGGCGCAATTTATACATTGTCACAACTAGACATGCAAAAAAGCATTGAATAAATGCCAGCAAAAAAATTAATACACGAACTCAGCCCCATGACTAATGCAGAGGAAGACGGTAAGAACTTTGTTCTGGTTTTGTACGGCAAAGTATGCTTTGAGTATGATTCAGGATCTTTAGTAATTCAAAAGACCAATAAATGCTTGCTGGAAATGACATTAACTCATTCGAAAGATACAAACTACTTACTTGAAGCTACCTAGTCTAAATATCAACAGCTTATCTAGTACATGTTGTGGTGGTTTGAAGATTTGGGTTTCTTTTGGTTTGGTGCCATTTGTTTTAAATACAAAAGAATGAATCACTTCAGCACCACAAATTTTCATACCATTTTCACATTCAATGAAAAAAGATTTTCAAAGCCAACAAAAACAAGAATGTTGCAACAGAAACAACTCAATTTTTTTGATAGATCCAAGAGTTCTAGAGCCTGTTTCAATTGAACTCGCAAAACAAGTTTTCGGAAACTCAAATGCACAAAAAAATTATTGAAACAAATTCCCAAGCACAGAAGTGTTTCAGTAAACAGCCAAAATAGAACACTTAAGGCTTGTCAGGTTGCAGCTCTTAAGCTCAAACTTTTCTTTCTGTTGCTTAAGAGCTAGTGTGCATCTCGTTGGTCAAATTTTAAGTTGTTTCATCTGTCTTGACCTAGAAAAGCTATAAGCTTTAAACTGGTTGCATCTTGTTGTTTGCATTCGTCTTAAAATTAGTCTTTTTTGGTTCAAAATTGCAACTAAACAAACCCTTATCATAAACTTTGCAAAAAAGCTTTTTCCTTGGTTACTCATGTTCAAGCTTTTTTCTATGTTTTCACCCAAAAAAGCTAAAGCGAAACTCTGGTTGCATCTAGGCTCTTCCATTGTCCTAAAAAAGCTACCTTTTTTGCTTAAATACAAAAACTAAACAAACCATTGGGACACTTTCCAGCTTTTTTCTTAAAAGTTATACCGTGTTTGATTTGCTATTTTTGCCTAAATAAGATAGAAGTTTTAAGCTAGGTGCATCCATTTTTTCCTTGGTCATAAATAAGTTAGATTCATATGCTTAAAAGTTGCAACCAAACGAACCCTTATAATCGTTTCTCAACATAACAACACAAGGAAAAGCAGTAATGAGTTCAATCCAATATAAATCATACCTAATAAACCCTAAAGACGAAACCATATGAGTAATCCTACTCTCAGCTAATCCTACCTATAAATAATTACTCTTTTTTAACAAAAAAGCTGATTAACAAATCAGAATAATGAGAGATAGTGCACCAGAGTCAACTCCGACAATTAGCAGATTAATCAGCCATCACGGGACTAAGAGAAACGTAATCGAAACAAAGAATAAGGAAGAAAAACAAAAATTACCAGAAGTTTGAGGGTTCTTATCATCGGCCGGAGTCGCCATGGAATCCCACTGAAGAGAGAGAGAGAGAGAGAATTGAAAAGGAAAGAGCGAAGAAAGGGGGAACGTGAAAAGCAAATTTGTGTATTTTCCCGCTAATAATATAAGGTTGACTTTAATTGTTTTGGATAAATTTCACTTTGGGCATTTGTATTTTGCTCTGGATCACAATTCAACTACTGTAATTTTATTAGTAACAATAAACTCCTTGTACTTTTATTGCGTGAAACTTATTTTCCCTTATCATGGATTCAAGAATTTTTTTTTTTCTTTTGATCTATTTTTCCACAAAAAATTCTTACACTAAAGGCATGGTCAGAATCACAAATTTCGGATTTTGGTTTTCGTATATCTTTCCCCTTTTTAAAAATTCAAAAGTATAAACCAAAAAAGAGCATGATGGGTTGTGATGGATTAGCCAGTTATAAGCTAGTAAGGCCCAGACTGAGGGCTATGGAGCCCAATATCCAATTCTGGTGCTTCCATTTTTGTCCACTTGAAATTTATAACCAACTTTTAATTAAAATTTAGATGAGCACAAGAATAAAATAATGTATTGGAAGACAGTTAAAATGCAATCTTTAATATTAATTTTTCAACTCTTTGTTTCCTAACAAAAAAAAAAAGTGCTATTTCAAACTTAGTATAAAAGAGAAAATGGTTATAAATTAACGTATTCCTTTCAATTAACCAAATCTAAAATCAATCCAAATCCCCAAATTATGGACGAAACTTGACAAGCTTTGATTGGTGGCTTGGGCCGGAAATTAGGAATCTATGTCGAACTCTTATTACCTAGACGCGCAGACAAAAGTCTAATAGTTCAAAAAGTCGCACTGTATTAACACGACAGCATGAATACGTAGGCAGATAGTGCGAAAGAACGAATTCTTGGACTTCGAAATTATAAGCATATATAGTTGCATAGGAGAATTTTTAAAGGATTGCTTGGTATCCGATCCTAATCCCTCCCTTTACCCTCACATGGGAGCCAAGTATATACTTTTCCCAACCAAGGAAATATAAGAAAAGGATTAGAAAGGAATTATATATTCACCTCTTTAGTACAGCACTATAATGTTGGGTGGTTAATTCATCTTTTTTGTGTGTATAAATGAGCCCTATAATTTTCTAGCCATAGCCTTCGTAAATTGGAGACCACCAATCTCCAAAATAACATGGCCATTGCAAGGCCCCCTCCTTTATCACAGCCACGTCACTCCAAACTAGTCCGAACCACAGCCATCGTGTTCCTAACCATAATCATCCTGTTCGGCTTAGCCGTGCTCATAACATGGCTAGTTGTTAGGCCTAAAAACCTTACTTACACCATCGAAGATAGCTCGATCAGTGGGTTTAATATGAGCAAAAACCACCTTAATGCGACGTTTAATTTTGAGGTTAGGGCGTACAACCCTAACTCCAAGATGTCATTGTATTACGACAAAATCGATGTCTATGTGATCTACAATGATGTCACTTTGGCAAAGGAGAAGTTGAGCCCTTTTTACCAACCATGTAGGAATGTGACTTATTTAGGGGCAAACCTCGTGGCTCGAGATGCTGAGCTGTTTGGAGTGGTTGCGAGGGATTTCAAGCTACAGCGGACATCAGGAGAAGTTGAGCTAGAGGTTAAAATGAGGGCTCGAGTAAGGTTCAAGGTTGGGATGTGGGAATCCGGGCATAAGAAATTGAAGGTTTATTGTTCGCCCATTTTGGTTAACTTTTCCGCTCCCAAGAAGTTTAAGAGGACAGAATGTAACGTGGATCTATAAGCTTTCCATTTTTTTCCTTGGTTTAGTTATAATCTTATGGTGGTATTTCCTCGTTTTAATTGATTTCTTATTTGTTGTCATGGTGATTTTTGCTTTTCATTTTCTCAAATATCATTTCGCTATGGTGTGGTTTTCATTGTTGTGCATGTAAAGATTTACATTTTATTATTGTGAAAAGTGGTTATATTTGAAATTATGTTTTATTATTTTTCCAAATCCAAATCTAAGGTCGGAGAATTTAAAGCACAAAAATAGCACACGGTTCCTCCAAATATTATTCAGTGTGTATCATGTTAATCATCATCTTGGCGACAATAAACGAAACTCACACACGACGGAGCGTTAATCATAAAACAAACTAGGCGTCCACCTTGGACCCAATTTTCTTGGCCCTCGAATTTCAAAATGTTTTTGGCATGATAAAGGGAAAAAATGGAAGGCACATACTAACGATAACAACAAGGACGAGGCCTCAAATTATGACTAATGTAATTAAAACAATTAATTACTCAGTTAAATCATCACATGGCTAATATATCGATCAAGCATTTTCTTCCATTCAAAATAGAACAAAAAATTTTCAAGGGTATGAAAGCATTTTGCTCGTTCTTTTTTTTTTCATTGTACCAAAAAAAAAAAGTTTTTTTCATCATGATACTTAATAAACTTTTAGCCTTAATCTTGAAAATAGCTAGAAGCATGTAACTTCTTCTGGTGTTGGCATATTTGAAATGTTTCCATAATCAAAAGCTTAAAGAAATTTTATAAAATGAAGAAAGCAACACAACAGATGTACTTAATTTTATTAATAAGCTAGCGCATATAGAAAATTGCTTTACGTACTAAAATAAATTTGAGAAAAAGAATCCAAGGTCAACTATATCAAAGAAATAAAGAATGAGAAATTTGGTAATTATATCGATTGAAAAAGACATGCAAGCACTGTAATGAGATTTTGACCCATCATCACATTCGTTGAAATGTGACAACACTTTATTGAGCTCAGTTAAGAACGGACCCTGTCCTAAGCGTAGCAGTATTCACATTTTAAAAAATAAGAAATCAACAATCAAAAGAGCAGCCATAAAATGCGAACCAGTTTCAACTACGAATAACATCCCAAATCAAAATGTAAGCAACAACTCAGCTATAAGAGAACAGAAGGCACAAAGGCCACAGAACACAAAAAAAGAGTATCAATGCTCAACATATGTCTATCTCAGGAGAAAAAGAGTGAGAGATTGAAGGAACGGAGTAATTAGCAGAAGAACATAACATCTTTAACGTTGTCCTTGATCATAGGAAGTTCCCAGATCTCAGCCACCCTCTCCCTTGTACCCCGACCACCACCACCACCACCGCTGGTTGATCCAGTTTCAGATGGGCCACCCTCTAAGTAATAGCGAGCACGAAATGCTGCCAGATGAGCATAATAGGCAGGAGGAGCTGCCAGATGGTCAATTTAAACACCGAATCAGCAATGAAAATCCTCCAGACTCCAGAATTAATAAGACTCATGAGCACAAAGAAAAAAAAAGGCTAAATAATATCTTAATTGTTCAAGCTTTACGAAAGTATAAAATCAAGATGTTGCCTGATGGAACACATACCTACAGAGACTGAACGAGTGCATCTAACATATCTGAAAAAAAAGAAGCAAAATCATATAAGAGTTGCTGCGACAAAAGAAACATAAATTATGAGCTAAAGAAACTTACGTGTAACACAAGTAATTTGTCAGCATTTGTAACCCATCAGCTGTAAACATATTCTCATCGTGCAGGACATGATAGTGCGTAGGCCTGCTTGTTCCCTGTACACAATAAACAAGTTAGACTGCTACTTCTATAACAAATTCCTGATAAACAAGCCATAAATCATTGGTTATTAAACTGCATAATTGTAGCACATTCCCTAGATTGGTTATGACTTATACAAGCAAACTTAGTTTGGCTGCTCAAACAAGAAGTATATTTTTGGTACTTTGAAATTTGGGGAGTCAACTAGATAAAAAGTAACAATCTATAAGCGACTATTGACTTGATGCAGTTTATACACTAATAACCGTACTCAAAAGCATGATTTTTCTCCATATTAAGGAACAAGTTAGTGCCAATATCTAGGAAAGTCTTAAGCTAGCTGAGGTCAAGTTACCTGAATACCCGCGTGGCCGCAGAGGTAGAAATCAAACTCAGAAGGGTGACATATCTGAGTGTCCACAATTGTACCTAAACGTCAAATATAAAGTGTTCCAAATATGAAAGTATTATTTTAGAACTTAAGAGAATATATATTTTAGAATGATAAACAAAGGGAATGCCTGGCAATATATTCCCACTCCTGTCCGTTGAGTTGCGATCATTGTGCTGTGCAGGAAAGAGTCGGGTGTGGTGTCTCTTCTGAACAACCACAAATGTAATTCGTGGCAGATAGTTCTCTTGCAGTGAGAGGCAAGCCTGACAAAGACAACATCATCAGTTAGTTAATAATTTGACTGACTGAGAAAATTCAAATATAAAGATGGTTTTGAAAGCAGAATTATTTTGTTCTTGAAGGACAGTTTTAACACTCCTCAACTTAAAATGTACCTTCCGAATAGCATCTACCTCATTTAGCAACACTTGACCAAACTGGCCATCACTAACTCCATCTCTGAGGCAGAAAAACAGAGTTACGATGTTATTTTGCAAATATATGTGCTGAAGATTATAACATCGCTTACTCTAACTCCAAGGCAGAGAAACAGAGCTAACATGTTATTTTGCAAATAAAAGAAGTCTGTAATATGTGTTAAAGATACAAGTAAAATGTTGACCTTCTCTCCAACATCTTCTGATTTTGGACAGGGTGATGGTAGCGGGCACAACAACTAACATTTTGCTTATTGGTAAAGAGAACTCACCTATAGAATATGATTCTACCAGGTTTAAGACCAGTTGATTTCCAGAACGCAATCAATAGATCCCTGCGGAAAAGGAAACAAATTCCTTACTAATATAAAAGTTGAGCATTATGTTACTTTCGTTCTAATCGCGACATGTGACTTCATAGTAATTTGACAAGTGGTTGCGTGTTTTTTTTAATAAGTGGTTGCGTAGCTTTTTAACACATATTTTCTTAAATTTAGTAATCAAAATCTAGGGAAAAAAGAATATTATATCTTCGCCATCTTTACATATACACATACATATCAATCTTGGAAATATTATCATAATTACTATTATCTTTTTAGAAACATAATCGTAATAGGACTTCCACCAAAATCAAAATTAATCTAATACAAATTATTTTTTTCTAAAAGTATTATTATAATATTATAATATGAATCCACAAAAACTAAAATCATAAAACAAAGGAAAAGAAAATTTAAAATAAAAGATGCCATATATTTTTTTTTTCAAAAATAATATCATTAAGAATCATAACTTATAAAACCTATTATAATAGAATTCCAAACATAAACTTCTTGAATAATAAAATTTAGTAAATTATATTATTATATTTGAAAATATTACCAATCACTGAATCTTCTAAACCTATTCATCTTTAATACATATAAAACATATAATTATAGCACAAAAACAAAAACTGACTCTATAAATTGTAACAAAAGGATAAAAATTTTAATTTTAAAAAAATAAAATTATTTATATTGTAAAATTATATAAAAGTTATTCATTCAACTATTTTTGATCTATTTGCGATAAGTATCAACATAATTAACTGTCACATGTCCCATTAATTTAGGATTTTTAGAAATAAAATTTGTCATAATATAACCTTATCAAACCTAAGCTTCTTGAATAATTGAATTTATTAAAATTATTTTTGTTATTTGAAAATATTACCATAATATGGTTCCATTAAACCTAATTTTCTTGAAAATATAAAAAAAAATTTAAAAATATGCCAAAACGACTCTATGAATTGGAGCAAAAGGATAAAATTTATTATTTTGAAATCATTAATTGTGCTTATGTTGGAAAGTTATGCATGTCAATATCAATTTAAAGGTAAAAAATTATTTATTAAAAAAAATGAAAAAATTTATTTATGTTGGAGAATTATGTAAAAGTTGTCCCTTTAGATCTGTCCTAATTTGTAATTAATATCCGCATAATTAATTGGCATATGTCCCATAAATTTAGGATTTTTGAATAATAAAACGTAACATAATGCAATTCCACCAAACTAAAACTTTTTGAAAAATAATATTTATTAAAATTATATTAATTTATTTGAAAATATTATTATAATAAATTCCACTAAACATATATTATTATAAAACAAATAAAATATATACCATGATCAGCTTTCAATTGGAATAAAAAGATAAAGATTACAATTTAAAAAAAATATATTTATAAAATTTATATATTATTAAAAGTTTATGATAAGATAAAGATTACGATTAAAAAAAAAATAATTTATAAAATTTATATATTATTAAAATGTTTATGATAATATATTAATATAAAATTTGTCATGCAAAATTTATATATTAAATTCATGATATTTGAGTAAAATACGCATGGTAATTTTTTAAATTTATTATGGAAAGAGTGGAAAAGAAAAATTACCCAGCAATGATATAGTAAATAAATCAAGAACAAATATAATACTGAAGATAATAACGAAAAAAAGTATAAAATAACATGATTAACATTTAGATCCAATAATTTAAAATAAATAATTCCACACAACCCGTACAATTCATTGGCTACACGCTAGTTATGAATACAGAAGAAGCTACATTCTAGTAAGAAAATATGCACGAGAGGTAGGGTTTCTAGATGGGAATTTCCGTCTTTTACCAGAAAAATATTTGAAATAGGAATCGTACTGGGAGAACTTTTAACAAATAAGTTTCCTAATTTTAGAAGGAACTCATAGCAAGAGATGGTTCAAATGAAAACCTTATCAACCCGGCCTTTTGTAATTTACCTGACCATTCCTCCTTTAACTTCTCCTTTCTGGGGATCTTGAGTAACTTTATAAAGGTCATGGATAATTTCGTCTCTGTGACGTTGTGCAGACACCAAACCTCTATACTTTGTTACCTCTGGCCAATCCATCGAAGCCACCACCTGTATAACAAATCCACCATTGCAGTAAGCAAAGTTAGCTGTGAGCAAACAAACAGATTGCAAACAGGAGAACATGGTGACATTACCGCAGCTATAGAGGGACTAGAATCTTCCCCTGGTTGAGGGTGAGTAACATCAGCTCCAAATATAATTGTGGGCATGTCAGTTACATAAGGAAGTTTTTTATCAATAGCACATTGCAGTACAGCGTTCCGTCCACCAGCCTTCCAAGAGCTCGAATCCGAGAAGAAGAAATCAGACCAACATATATGAGAAATCAGGAAGTAAAACTGGATACAAAAAGGAAACAGACCTTCACATTAATCTTCAAAGCCACATTTTCAAGATATTGCTTATTATTGGGCCTTGCTGCTTGCTTGGGCTGACAACATTGGGATATGATTCCTAAATCTGTTTCGCACACACGCTTAATAGTTCCTGTATTACATATTAACCAATTAAGATGGTTGTACATCAAAGAAACTCCATAATGTGGATGTGTGGATTTTCATTGAAGAGCCGAAGAGTCAAAAAGTTCTTCAGTACAGGGATATTATTAAATTATAAAAGGGAAGATGCAGCATTTCTTCTAAAGATGCACCATAAAAGTATTAGACTCAATTATAATTATAAGTTTCAGCGGTGTTTGACTTACCGTAAGACCCAGTACTATCTGGCAAAATGACAATTAACATCTGAAGCTGTTTCCCTGCCTGCCCTGCTAGCCTTGCTTCAGATTGTTTGTGAATATCAACAAGAGTCCTCTCAATTTGAGCAGGTGGTGCAATACGTACAGGAAGCAATGGCATAGGATTGAAATCCTTGTAAAATAAAAACAACCGCTCAAATGTCAAATCCACAATTCAATACAGATTCTGAGACTGATCACAAAGTTGAATGAGAAAACATACCATTCCTTTACCCCTGCACATGTTCAGCAAATCATTGCAGAACCTGCCGACACCATCTTGATTCCACCGTGAAGCAAAACACACACATGTCCAAAACTCAACCTTCGCACCATTCACCATTTTCTGTACAGCAGATTCTATGAGGAAACAATAGAATTTGGAAAGAAAGAGAATTCAAAACATTGAAAAGAAGAGGTGAAAGACCTCTAAAATGTAGAGGCAGGTTGGTAACAGTCTACCTAATGGGTGTGTAAATGCTAGCAAACTTCTTAGGGAATATAGGTACAGTAAATTTTATTAAAGGTGGGAAAGTAATCAGTCTTACAAAGCAATCCCCGTCATCCCACATTTTTGTCCGTGGGACATCATGAGACCATTCATGATCCACAAGCTAGTACAACATGCATCCTAACTACAGCTTGACTACTAGAAGACAGAAGAGCATGTATTAAGTTAAACAGGAGTATGTAAACCAGTAACTTAAGACTTGACGGCTTAAAGCTGTGAAATGATGGGTCTAAAACAGAAAGAAAGGAAAGCAGCCAAGTGTTGACCTATTATACCTTGTCTATCATATTCCAAGCTCCCACTCGGGGCACCTCTTGTGTACCTAAATATCGGAGCTGCAAAATCATGGAGGTGGAACTCAAAGTTGTCAAAAAAAAAAGGAAAAAAAAAAACTTTGTATGTAGAATAAACAGTGACTTGGAATTACCATTGGAGCTGGAAGAACACGAGCATCAATGGAAGTATTTCCATCCTTTACCCGAAGCCCAAATTCATTAACAAGCTTCATGCTGTTGTAATTGTTATGCCCAACAATCTGCAGCAGAAAACCACCATTCAAAGATGTCAAAACTGGCCAACTGGTATCAACTTATATAAAAACTTACGTACGACTTAATTGAAATGCACAATGATATTTATTCTATTTGACAACTAAAATCCAACATTTAGAAAACATAAGACAAAAATTTGATCCGAAAAATTCTTACCTGAGTGACAATTCTCTCTCTATCGCTGGGCCGTTGACAAGTCGCCTTCAGCAGTGCATTCACCTGCCTATCATTCAACTTTTTGGTATATCTCTGTCCATCAATAATCTTCGAAAGCTGTAGATCCCAAAATACAAGTGAAAAGTAAGAATCAAGATAGCTTTGAAAAATTCAAAATTCAGTTAGAGTAAGAAATTAACCTCCATTGGAAAATACACAGGTTTCGAATCATTTCCAGCTTGAAGTGCAGGCAAGTAAGGGAATTTAAGGTGAATGTCGTATCTCTCACGATAGTATTGGACAACTGTTGTCTGTTTACTGGATTCATCACGAGCAAACCTATTTGCAAAGGAAAGCAACCATGTAAAAGATACAGAAACATTAAGTACTTAGAACATGCAAGTTATTAAAAGAAAAAAAAATCAATAAAAAGTTGCCTGTTACATATAAATGATGGTCACCCAAGACAAGAACAAGTGATACATCTAAAGCATAGCAACCAACACATAAGTAACTAAATAACAATCCGATCAAGGGCAACATCTACTGTACAAAATTAAACATGTACAATTGCAGAGTAATTAAAGGTATTACTGTTTGCCATCGATTCTCTCTATGACTACTCAATAAACATCATCATGATACAAGAGCTTAATTTGAATGATAATTTTAAGTAAAACAACAAACAACATTAATGAGAACATGGACTTGATTGTTGCTGTTGTAGATATCTTTTGGTAATTAAAGTCCAACTTATACACGGGGAACTTATCCACAGCTCCTATCTGAGAAAACACAAAAATGTCCTGTACTCAAATTTTTTACTCAACCGGGGAATATCTCTAACAATGAAAAAGATAATCCTTTTCTGTATTTTCCTATCTACATAAGCTACTCTCAAGCTTAATTTGCATCAGCAGACTTGTACCTCATGACTGCTTATAACAATGAATACCCTCATTATAAATTTTTTTACAGTAATAAAGAAGTAAAGATAACTTGCTCACGTTAAATGGTTCATTGGTTGCAACGACACAGATGATATTTTGTGCTGCTTTCCATCTTCCCTGTGAGAAAGTTCTACCCTTATACCTTTCAGAGCTCTTTTAATCTGGGAATAGCATAAAAGAGATCAGGGGTGAACCCATGACATGCAACTTTAATGTAATAAAAGTGAATAAAACACTAGCATACCTTGATCCGATCCTGGTCTGATAATGGCCTAGAAATATCTCTAACATTGCAATATTTCAACACAAAGTCCGACACCAAAATGGGTTCATAAAATGATGTGGCAGCCATATCTGAGCGACAAAAATCGCAAGATTAAAGTTAAGAGCAAAACCAAAGTAGAGCAAACCAACAGCAAAATTAACCATTTGAACTTAGTAGGTAAAATGAACAAGTAAAGCCAACAATTGGAGATATCATACCAATATTAAGGGAAAGGCCCATCTGAGTTGGTCGAAGGCTTTGGTAGAACCCCTTCCAGTACTCCACCCCATTTCCAAGTTCACCTTTCTCACCCAGTTTTGGGGAGAAGAATGACCTTCCCACCACAACATTACTGCAGTCAATAGATTAAGGTTTTCAGCTGTTTTTTCCATCTGCCATAAAATGTTCGTAGAGGAAATTCTACAAACAAGAAGTCAAAAAAGGCATAAAATGTCCAACATCTGAGTCTTACATTTCCGAAGGTGTTGATCTAAGAACCACATCAAGTACTTGTATGGCTTCTTGGGGTGCATCAAATTGCCTACCACGTAGAAATTCTTGCAAGTGATGAACATTATGTTTGGCAGCAAACTTGATTGAAACCTTAAATTCCCGCTCTCTTCTAAAACTGTAAAAAGAATGGCATTTTACTCTAAGCCTACCAAAGACAATGGCTATTTGCTACAAAAAATTATCAGAAAATATTGGCACATATCATATTAGAAGTAGTTTGTAGTAACACAAGGCCAACAACTTCAGCATTTTATGATGTAGCGCTACTCTTTATTTTTCACTTCATGTTCAATAAAATGTATTTGGCCAAAGAAAATTAGACGTAACCCACAAATATCAAAGATACGATACCTCTTTAGTATAACTCACTACATTAAAATGTATAGATCAACAAAACAAAAGCAAAAGGCCTTACCTGGCCTTTTCAACTTTGTCAAATAGCTTAACCACGAAGTCTTTAGATGTGAAAGGCAATGGTCCCGCAGTATAAAAGCTCTTCCTTCCATCATATGCTGGCCTCTTGTCACCCAATTGAGACAGCCGGTTGATTTTCACCAGCTCAGACATTATTTCCCTGCAGACTTTCTTCGATGTAACTTCAGGGGATATTGTCACCTAAACCATAGATGTACAATTGTGAATATTACAAACAGAAGCTGGACAGGATATACTAAGCTAAGTAAATCTAAGAATTTAAAGCAAATAACTAATTTAACATGGACATTAGACAATGCATATGTCAGTTCACACTCTTCAATTGAAGCATATAACAAATTTAAAAGTAAATGGTTTCTTTTCCCCTTTTAACAATCTAAAAATTTATTTAAAAAAAAAAAAACAATCCA
>MKEJ01073391.1:0-10954 GCA_001753735.1 Embelia ribes | reverse complement strand
CCCATTGCCTCCGTCGTACCCGTTACCCCTTGCATACCCATTGCCGCTTTCATACCTAGAACCTGCCAAAGATAAGTTATAATAATGAAAATTAAGATGACAACGGTATCATTTAACTAGGGAAAAAGCAAGACGAAGTCTAAACGGAATGCCACTATTCTTTAGCAGCACAGAAACAAAATAGAAAAATAGAACCAGATGAAAGGACGAAAAACTTATAACAGCAATGGCAATAAATAGGAATTATTGTTTCATGCAAGTGAGAATCACATTGTACACTAACCACGATTTCCCCAATTCCGACCACGCCCACCACCTCGGTTCCAATTTGAATATCCACCATTCTCTATACAAAGAAGTGATCAACATCAAGGATAGTGATTTCAAGTCGTAACATAGATAATGAAAGGCAATTTTAAAAGATAAAACAAAGTTCCAGAAGCAAAAACCTTGATAGTTTCCATATCCACCCCTGGCCCAACCACGTCCTCTCCCTCTGCCACGGCCTCGTCCTCGATCATATGAATCTTAAATCAAATGAATAACCCTTAAAACTAAGAGTTGCAGTACTCACAAACTGTTAAGTTCAAAGTCTCCGACATTACCTTCATTTACAGCGTGATAAATGACACGTCCTTGTCTAGGTGGTTGCTGCTGGTGGTAATTATTATACTGCGGCTTTGGCGGCTCTGTAACTGCTGGAGCTTGGTAACTAAGAGGTGCATAGCCACCAAAGCCACAACAATATAGAATATTGGCAAGCCACAAAAACAGGTGAAGTAAATCGTTAGTTCAAAGCAAAAGGCTAAGTACATACTTCTATTGGCTCGAATGAAATTTCATAAGACTTCTAAAATTCAAAGAACAAGGAACTTGCTCAAACATTACTTACAATATAACTTATAGGTAAACTGTATGATAAGAATTCTAAGGTTTTGAATGTCAGGGCAAAGACATGCAACGGAAATATACCCTGGAGAGTTCTTGTCCAGCGCATTAGGAGAAAAGATAATTGAAATCATTGAGACATGGCGAGTTTGTTCCACACTGCAATTGGCATTTTCAAACCAATGTCAGATATTCATTAGCAAGAAAAAATGTGTACGAGGTGTGGGGTCCAAGAAAATGAATACTAGAAACATACCGTACAAGGCCCTCTTCAATGGGTTCCCACACATCAGTTATGCAAACTGAACTTATAGCAGTATCTTGATGCAAATGGCAAAATTTCCTCTGTTTATAAAAAACAACTCAACATTCTTACACATTAAATCGAAGAGAAGGTAAGGTAAGGGAAAAATACATGGTGAAACCGAACATTCGAAAACCTTTATGATCTCTGCAATAGCTACTGCCTTGCTGATAGCCTGTCCCATTGCTTTCAAGACAATCTCCTTTACCTTTCTCTCCTACATGAAAGGTCATATAATATCATAAGTAGCAGCAAGTACTTGAGGCACAAAGCAACATAGCATCCACTTTCACACAAGAACAATAAGGGCATAAAGTAATAATAGATGCTAACAAGATCTAGCTCAAACAATCAACCAAATACATGAGAAATAATACACCATCATGCCAAACAGCTGACCTTAAGTAATTAGAGTCAAGGTTTGAACCTCTGACTTCCCATTTGAGAGATAACAGCATCTAAACTAATGGTCATAGTCCAAATACAGTGGGCTGGTAAGCAGTCAATATAGCTTCACCCAAGGTCGTCAAATCGTGTTTTGGTCCCGTATCGTTTTTTATATTTTTATGTCTCGTCCTGTTTCATATCATGTATCGTAAAAATTTTTAACACAATCATATTATGTTATAAAAGATATAAATATCACTTGGAGATACATAATGTAATAGCTAGAAGATTCTCCTTGTGAGTGACTTTATTTATAAAAATTAGACTACAATACAAGGTAATTTTTGGATTCAGAGTTGACCTAAGAGAGATAGTGATTTATTAATTAAAATTCCTGAAAGATGTCCAGGACGGGTTAGGTATCCCTAAGACTGCCAATAAAACAAGTGTTAGAAATAACTTATGTTTAATTGGTGTAGTTTTAGGAACTTTTTGGAAAATTTTGGAGGCTCATAGATCCAACTTTGGAAAAAGGGAGAAAATATTATATAATAATTAAAATAAAATAAGTGCTAAAAAACTAAGCAATATTATCTACATATAAATGTTATTGTACATATAATATGATATAAGAAGATATTATATATTACATATATGCATAATATATTAGATATGGAAACAAAGACGCAATCCCAAATAAAAATAAACTCTGAGCATTAATGACCCTAACAGAGACGCAAACAGTAAACATGCCCAAATCAACCATCACCCATCGCCATCGCTCACCATCGGCCTGCCACCGCCATCCTTAGTCGATCCAATCGTCATCCTCAGTTAGCCCAAAATTGATCAAATTGATTATGGTCTGCAAGCCAGAGGTTTTAGAAAGAGAAAAAGGAGCAAAAACTTGTCAGATTGGAGAGAATAAGGCAAGGGCGATTTGATTTTTGATATGGCATGGTCGATTTTTCATTACCTTAATTGTGCATCTTTTGTTTTAATTTCCAATTTCAACTTTATTTCTATATATCGCGATGTCGCATCATCCGATACGAGACTCCTATCACTCGTGCGAGATTTGCTCCAATGCGAGGCAAATCCACGATATGCACGAAGCCCATACGAAACGAGATGACTCGTACGGTACATCTCGTGTACGGTACAATTTTGACAACACTGGCTCCACCATGATTCACAAATGAAGTTTAGAACATAACAGCAGATAGCTTCCAATATGAAATCAAGCATAAACCAACCACACCATAAGAGATCATTATATGTTTAATCTACTTCATAGCAAGCTTACCCAAACTAAGAGCTTCTTCAATGGGAAACCACTAAGGAGATGACAGTAGATGCAGACAAGGACATGTTCATATGTATATATAAAGGAAAAATAAATGGATATCAAACATTCAAAAAGAAAATATTTACACCAATAATACATCATACTTTAAACTTCAGCAAATATTGCAACTTAATAACGACACAATTGGTGACAGAAAACAATCCATAAATTCTACTCATCCTGATTGCTCTTTCTATAAAGAAAGTAAAGATATTTCAAAATAGACACACCATCACAGGATCAAACTTTGACACAAATAGATCCCCTAGAAATTTAACAAAATCTCCTGAAACAAAAGGAAAACCGTCCTTTAACCAAAATAAAAGGAGCGAATAAAACTTTGCTTTTTAGCAACAGTATATCAACTTTTAAACTCCATCCTGAGGGCTCTTTTTTTCTTTATTGGAACAGAGGAGGAAAGAGGGCAAATTTTGTGCACTAAAATGTGGATGATAAAAAGCTGAAATAAAAAAAACATTAACAACTTTGTTTCCAGATAAATAATAGGTAAATACTATATTTCTTTGACTGAGTAAAAACCTTATCAGATAACAATAGATTTCCGTATTTGATTCAAATGGCCTACAAGAACGTCCAGCAATTCATTTATACAGTGGCACCCAATATCATACAATATTCATAAACATGACAATACCAAGTGTCAATATCCAATAATGAATCGAAATGGTTCGATTTCTATGCAAGTGTTATCCAAGATTAATTCCAAACCTAGATCCATTTCATCAGAAAATCCCTCAATGACATTGAAACCACAAAAATTAAAAAATAAAACTTGGAAACCAATCATTATGCTCAGTCACATGACCTACAAAACACCTAAACCTTACAAGATTCAACAAATAACCATCAAAATGCAAAGAAACTTGGTACAAACATTGTCATTATACCATAGTCAGAATCTATAGCAGATATTGCATCAATTACAGATCAAATACAACAGCAGTTAACAAATAATTCCACAGCAAAAAGCAAATCATTACAGATATGGAGATCATTATGCTTACTCCCAGAACCAATCCCACAAAGAGCAAAAATACCCAAAAGCACATAAAAATATCTGAACATGGGTACAAACAATCTGCACCGCACTTTACTCAAAACCTATTACATACATTTCGCCAATTACAAACCAAATACAATAGCAGTTTCCAATTAATTCCAAAAAAAAACAAAGCAAATAAAAACATACATAAATGGAACTCGTTGTGCTTGGTACCACAAAATATCCCACATAAGGCCAAAAATAGAAGAAAACCAATACAAAATATTTTAGTTGCACTATATTCAAGCTCTACTATATATATTTTCTGCTAATTACAGAAAAAGTACAGCAGTAGGAAACTAATCATCAAAACCCACAAAAGATCTGAATACAAAACCCTAGATCCGAAAAAAGAGAACAGTAACAGATGCAAGAAACAAGAATGAACAGACTATCAGAGAGAAAGCAAAAACACCCAAAAGCAAAAAAAATAATAAGAACACTTTCACACTACATCCAAACCCTAATATATATTCTTTCACTAATTACAGAAAAAAATACAATAGCAGTATCCAATTAATTTGCCAAACCCACAAAAGATATGAATACAAAACCCTAGAAATGGAAAAAGAGAGGAAACGGTAACAGATGGAGAAACAAGGGTGGTGACCCAACTATCCGAGAAAGAAAGAGACAGAGCGCGCAAAAATACCCAAAAGCAAAAAATACAAGAAAAACACTCTATCCAAAACCCCTTAAAGATATTTTGCTAATTACAGATATACTACAACAGCAATATCCAATTAATCCGCAAAACCCACAACAGATGAATACGAAACCCAAGATCCACAAGCATAGTGAAACCAGTAGCCGATGCTAGAAGCAAGATTGACCAGACCATGAGAGAGAGAGAGAGAGGATAGTGTGTGTGGTTGGGAATTTTTAGCCGGGAAACAATGCCGTTGAAGCGTTCTCTCTGCCAGAGAGAGAGACAGAGAGATTGGACGGACCAACCTCTGCCAACAACACACACACCCGGATTGGGAATTTTGCCAGATTCTAGGAAAAAAAAAAACAAATATATATATATATATATATATATATCCTTTTTTGTCGGTTTAACACTACATTATATGATTTTAACAATTGTACCAAAAAATATATATAGAATATGATTATAACAATACTAATTACTCGTATATACACAAATAATAGGGACGGTTTGACCGACATATAGTTTAAAAAAAAAAAATATCTTTTCATATTTTAAATTCAATGTACATTATCCAATATGCCCTGATTTATTTTGTCTTGTTCGTTTAACTCGTAACAATGAGGGGCAAAAATGATAATATGCTTGAATTTTATAATCAACACACATCCAAAAATAAAAAAAAAACAATTATTTATGTAGGTGTCAAAAAGAAAATTGTGCCTATTATTTTTTGACAAAGGTAGTATAATCCACTAGTGGTAGTCCAGTAAATTATAACCCAACTTCACAGTTAAAAGATTATGGTTTGATTTCTCATTCCCTTTTACGAGCTCCAATGTACTTTAAAAAATAACAATACTAATTATCAGTATTAGGAGCTCGGTAGAAAGTTATGGCTCGATTCTTCCCTCTTTCTTACAAGTTCCGATGTACTTAAAAAAATAACAATGATCATTATCAGTATTAAGAACCGAATACCCTTCTTTGCCCAAGTCAAAATTTCAAAATAATAAGATTAGGAAACATATTTACTTACTCAACGAGAGTGAATCTTCTGTCAAAATCAATTTCGTGCTCCAAAGATATTAGCTTTTATTTACAGTGTAGCTTAGAGAGAAAATATTAAATTTAGTCATTTGGCATTCTTACTATTTGTAGTTTTTCCACAACTATTAGTGTTGTCCCGGAATACCAAGTTGGTTACAAATTCTGTCTAATGTGTTTCCATTTGTAATATTATAGACATTGTAGGAACTCATATAATTGTCGGGAGGAGATACGGTGGTAGAAAATATTACAAAAAATAAGTAGCGAAATAAGAAACATGTACTTAAAAATATGGGGAAACAATAAGTGACCATGTTACAAATAATTAAATAAATAATGTAATGCTCAACTTGAAAATTTACAAATTATTTAAAAAAATATATAGTTACAAATATAATCATAAATTTTAAAATGTTATATGTTTAGAAATATTATAGATAATGTTGGTAGTATGGAAAAAGTGAGTAATTAGGATTTATTTTTTTATTTCTGCATATTCCTAGAACTAAGGAAATAGGAGTTTCGGAACGAAAAGTTTTTGTATTGGAAATGATTTATTTATGGGAGAAACATATTTTTCTATTTTAACCAAATTTTTACAGGATGTTTTTTCTTTATAGATTTTTTTCATTATATACCTAATTCCAAAAGCCTTTGTGGGGCCATGTGTCTCACTTCCACTTTGTGGTGTTCTTTACTGTTGCATGGGGTCATTTTTGGTCCTTTTTTATTTTCTTTTTCCTTCTAAAATTGGCATCAATGATTGTAGATTCCAACTCATTGGTAGACTACTTATTTGAAACTTATTTAGAGAACTCGTTTAATAGATTTTAGCTCACCAAATCTGTAACATTTTTCTCATTTTTTTTAGGTACTTATTAAACTGTGTATTTATCTATGTTAAATTTCTCAATAGTGTAATTAGAGAAATATTAAAAGTGCATCATTATTTTTTTTAAAAGAAATTGGATGATAAACCAATTATTATGTTGAAAGTTCATACTTTGTGATGAAAATATTCCAAAATATATATATATATATAATAATAATAATCTGTTATTGTAATTTTTAGCCAAGTGACAAATGTAGGAATTCTTATGTAATAATAATAGTAATATTAAGTTAGATTTTATATTTTTTTTTCTTAACAAAATCATAAATATGATGTGGCGACACTAAGAAAGAATTATTATTTATTAAGTAAAGGTATAAAGGGATCTTTTAAAATTTGTTTTATGATGAAAATTGATAACCTTGACACTTATTATAAACTAGGACAAATGTCTTCTATTATAATCTTTCAAAATCTTAAAAATTTACCTACCTATAGAGGGAGTAGTTTTAGGTTGTCTTTTTTCATTCACTTGAAAGATTCCAAGTTTCGAATCACGTTTTTCTTTCCTTGCTTGACTTTCTGTATTTAAATTTAAATTTATTACAGGCTTAGTATAGGAAAAGCTCGTCAAACTATAGTTCGAAAGCTTATTCTATTACCTTCTACCACTACAAGAATTTATTAATTTAGTCACTAAATGTAATCAACTTAGTGACTAGAAGCACTCATGGTCACTAAAAAAATAATTGCTATAAACAGTGATTAGCCTTTTTAATATTTAGACACTAATAATTTAAACTATAATTTTATTAGATCTGTGGTCACTATTGATCTCTCTCTCTCTCATCACTGGAAGACATGAAATTTGATTATTGATTCTCAAATTTATGATTTAATCCTCTCTGTAATCTCTATTTGCTATTGTGAATTCGTGCATTTATGTATGTGGATCTATGGGTATGCATAGATTTGAGTGGTTTGTGCTGGAATTAAGTTGAAGTGTATGTTGTATATTTGCTCCTATGTCTAATTGTAATCATTGATCAATTTAGCTAATTGGGTAAGGTCCTCTATCAGTATAATCTGTATTTGCTACTGTGAATTTATGTATATATGTATGCAGATCTAAGGATATGGATGTATATGGATGGTTTGTGATGGAGTTATATTTGACCGCAATTTCATATGTATTGAATTTGTGTATGTATGTTAACTTTGTCATAATTGTGTTCCCAGATTTAATTTTGTTTTATTATTTTAAGTGCTAGTTTCTAATTTTTTTTGTAAAGACTATATTATAGTGGTGTTCAATTGTTGAATAAGTGATGGATGTCAGGTGATTAATAAGATTTGAATTGTAAATTCTTGTAATCCTCTATTGTCATCTAAATTTTTTAGTCCTTGAAATTTTCATATAATCCATATTTTCATACCACAAGAGCGATACGACCCACAAGAAAAAACATCTTGGAGATATGAACATTTGTATCGAATCGTCAAATTGGTCCCTAATAGTACAGAGTCTATGCACGTGGACTTTGTCATGATTGAGCATACTTTATTTTTTTATTGCAATTCAAGGCATAAAGGAATTTCTAAAGCATGTTTGGTCAACATTTCCTGCATTTAAAGGGCTTGATATAATGTGGAACACTTATATCATTGTTTTAGAAACCGAATCATGTTGTGCATCGATTTCAGCACTTATAGAAACATTTTTTTTTTTAAACTTTCACTTCTTATATTGTGCTTAGGTCACAAATCCAATAGGAGGAACAATTATCAGCTGGAGATATGCTTTTGTTTGGAGAAATTAAGCAATCTATATTTGCCAAATGTTTACTCCAATCGAATATTATCCTTTCCCATCTTACTTCTTAATTTATGGAGCTGGTATGTGATGCAGGATGACGGTTCTTTTGCTGATGTAAAGAAATCGAATATTCCAAGATATGCTGTAAGTTTCTTTCTCGTTCTAGTTCCTACGTCTTTCACTTTTTTCTTTTTTGAACTTTAAGCTACTACTATGGAATTTGGATGCCACAAACTTTGGCAGGGTGTGACAGGGAGCTACTCTTTGTTCCCTTTCCCAATCTGGATGTTCCGGTTTCCTTTCTTTAATATCAGTTTCCCTTTTTTTTTAATGGGTTACTATGGAATCTTAAGTTTCTTATTTGCCGCTGGTGTTTGGGGTGCAAAATACACTCTTGTTGCAGTTGTTGGGGTTCTCTAGATTTTCACTGTTTGTCATACCTCCATTTTGGATTGATTAAAGAATCTCAAAGGCTATATCAAGGGGCTACGCACAGCTTGTTATTGGCCCTGCTGGCAGTGGTAAGGTGATGATTTTATGATCTCATTTTCTGTTTCTTTCAATAAGTTTTTCCTCCGTAATTGCTCCACTACATACTTTCCGTACCACTTATTCTAGCCATAGAAATGGACAAAATGAAATCCAATGGCTTCTAAAATAAATTGCACCTATTCGTATGGCTTGGAGCCATATTGTGCAATTTATTTTAGGAGTCATTGGATTTAATTTTGTTCATTCGTATGGCTAGGATAAGGGGTATAAAGGATACATAGGGGAGCTTAATCTGCTTTTCATTGATGTCATTATTGTTGAACATGAAAGTTGTACTAGTGTCTCTTTAGAATAAAAGTACTTCATTTGGAACTTTTTCACATTCAGATGTACTGCTTATTTTTCATTGTTTAGACACTGTTGTTTGAGTTGTCTATGTAATTATTCGTTGCCATTCTACATATTGTTCCATGTTGCACCAGCATTGTGAAACCAAGAGGCGAACAATTCATATTGTAAACTCAGATCCCGTAGCTGAGAATTTTGACTACCCTGTTGCTGCTGGTGAGGATACTCCTTTATTTGATCCCTTGTTATGTTGCTGTTAACTTCTTCTCTATGTTGTCTGATCAGTGATGTATTTCTTTCATTTTGTGGTGGTCTCCTTTGATTTCATTTACAGTTCCATATGCTCTGTTTGTAGGATGGAACATTACCTGAAGATATAGCGGCTATGAAGTTGATGACTAGAGCTGCGACATTAACGGTGAGCTGAAATTGAATGAATTTCTGGATATTGTTGGCCCATCTTAGAACAGTTGCAATTGAGGCAAAATCATCGTCAGGTATGACGATATCCGAGCTCTCCTTCGCTACCTCAGTACCCCGCATCCCCATCAAAAGCCCCACATTGGCTTCTTTTAAAGCTGGGGCATCGTTTGTGCCGTCCCCAGTGACAGAGACTATGTGCCCTTTGTGCTTTAGGCATTGGACCATCAATAGTTTGTCCAAACAAGAGGACCTAGCCATAACGCGGATTTGAAACAAGAACAGGGTGCCATCGAAGATGTTGCCAAAAGCCTCTGCTCGAAGAAAGTGATTGAAAAGGGTAATATTGCAGTGCGGCAAAAGCCAATCAATCACTTGTGCACAGACATATAACATTTGCAAAACATCATTAGCCTTAATCTGCAGCATGTATTCTTTCTTATAGTTATTGCAAGATATTACTTGCTAATATTTAAGTTCAGCGCCTTGTAGTATGTTGATATAAGTCCATGATGGGAACATTCTCTTTCCTATTGGATGTGTTAATGAATGATGGATTATTTTTAAATGCCTTTGACGAACTCGCCAACTGATGATTCAGGTCAATAGTTCATTTTTCTTCTGCTTAGTGTATTTGTGCTACTTGAACTCTGTACGGGGAGTTATTGGGGGATATTTTCTGCTTGTTCTATTAATTAGCTGATTTTTGTTTTTATTTCTTTTGCAGGAGGTTGAAACAAGTGCAAGCGTGCTTGCTGCTGTTGGTATATTCTTATATAACTGCAAATGCTCATGTTTTAACCGTCAATCATCAAAATATGGCTTTCTCTTTATGTTTTAATGACCTTATCTTCGTTTTCTAACTCCATATTGCGGCCTGGATTTTCAGAAATAACAAGGCAGTAGAAAGTATTAAAAATCTTAAGTTAGTCGAAGTCCTTTGATTTTCTTCTTCATTGGCTTTCAGGCACAGATTTGCAGAGCTGGAGAAGATATTGGAATAGCTTCATTCCATTAAAGAAGAGGTCCAACTTCTCATAAAGCAACAATGTGGATTTGAACGTGATATGGAACTTACATTTAGTGTTGGGAAGCAAAACTCTTGTCTTGCTTGGAAATGGATTGATGGAAACTGTTTCATAGATGTTGCAATTGACTTTTATATAATCAACTAGTGTGTAGCCTATGCGTTGCGTGGGATATGAGCATGTCTATATATTTAATATATATCGGAAAAATAGAAGATAAAATTTACTAATTGAAAATTCATGACAACTGTCCTTAATGGTAGTTCAAGGTCTTAAAAATCAATATTAAAACTGAACTTGGTAGTAATATTATTTTCAAAATTGTT
>MKEJ01073382.1:0-10207 GCA_001753735.1 Embelia ribes | reverse complement strand
TATATATATGTGTTATTTTAAATGAGATCAAAAGTATAACACTTAAAATTAAATGAGTTAAATAGAAATTATCTTACTTAAATTATGAGGCTGAAAGCGTAAGAATTCGAAATCAAAGGGATGAAATGAAACTATTTGTGCTCGTGTGATGTAAGCTGGTGGTTTTCGTCCAACTTTTGGATGGATATAATTAAATGTGCGTTGATTGAAAAATTATTTTTATATTATTATATTAATTAAAATAATTTAAAATTTGATATACTAATTAGCTAATAGCTAAAATATTAATACACTTTTTGATAATTAACCGAAAAATATATCCTTGATAGTTCTTTCCGGATCCTCCCAATTTCAACTCGTGTGTAAGAGCAAACTGACAGCAGAAGGATCAGATTCTCTCTCTCTCTCTCTCTCTCTCCTGACCCTCTCTCTATAGCTATATATATGCATAACGATCAAAGCAAAACCCTTTTTGTTTGTTGTCTCTGTTCTTAACGCCTACTAAAGCTCCTCTTTGTATTCTCACCAAACCACATCTCACTCATATACTTAGCATCTATACACTGATATATAGTTGATTTGGTTTAAAAAATAAAATTAGTTTCTTTTAACCTACAAGAAGTTTTTTTTAGGTTATCTAATTTGTATATAGCGTTGATTTTGATTGATATGGCTTCGATGGCTGGTTCGGGTCAGGTCTTACTAAACTGTTCATTGTTTACTACTAATAAGAGTAGAGTTTTCCCTGATTTGATTTTACTTAAGCCAAATTCTCGAGCTCAACTTGTTTCTAAAGCCTCGAATATCGAGTTTTCTCCTTTGCCCGAGAATCCACAATTTTTAAGATTTTCTGGCAAGTTTTCCGGCAGTGAGTTGTTAAGGCGCCGTTCCTCGGTTGACTTTTTAGTTCCCAAAGCTGCTGCTGCTGATGCGGATGGGTATGAAACTATGAACTCACGATACCTTGGAATTTATTGTGTAATATGTACATATCAGATTATTTGGTTGCATTTTTTAAGCTCAAACTTATATTTGTTTTTGCTTAAAAGCTAGCGTGCATTTGGCTGAGGCAGCTGTGAAGCTAAGTTTTTTTCTGCTTGACCTGAAAAAAACAGAAAGTTTTAGGCTAGATGCGGTTAAACTTTTTCATAGTTTGAAAGGAGTTAGTTTTTTTCTCTTATTAAAAGTTGCTACCAACCAGTAAAGTTAGTTTTTTGCTTTACAGCTGATACCAAACAATCCCTATGTCATGCGATTTTATTTTTGAAAGTTGGTATTGCAGGGTATCTAAGAGCTTTGCTGAGAAATTTCCAGCTCTTATCACTGGTTTATTCTTCTTTATTTGGTAAGTAGCAATGAATGTATGGCTTTATTATTTTTGGGGAATAAAAATGTAGTTTTTTGTTGAATTTATGCAATTAATTTTGTCCTGCATGATGTATGCGAAACCTTATGGAAAGTGATATTGAATACTAGCTGTTGAAAGTGGTTTTGTGTACAACTATATGTCCCGAACTGAACATATAGTGTTTAGGCCTTAGAGACATTAGTGAACTTGAGACATTAGTGAACTTTATAATTTATCAGAAAATTTGTTCAAAGTGTATTTATTTTCGAGCTTTAAAATATGATGTTGGTCATGTAAGTTGTTAGGACACCGCCACCAGTTCCCCAATATGGCTCCCTGAACATTAAACCCAAGACATCCCAGCAGCGTATTCAAACACTCCTTTAAAAAATGTTATGGAATTGGGTCCAATAACATAACTTCCGAATACCCGCCCAAATTTGTTTATGAGAAAATCATCTCATCAGAAGGCCCCTATCGTCAGCCTCGGCTTTTATATCAGGCGTTGGAAATATTACGCTTTAAGAGAATGGTCCGTATCTGCACACAGAAAACCCAATATACTACATTGAAACTCGGATAGACCAAAAAGACTAAAATCATCGGATAATGAGCCCATTGGTGTGTATTAAGTTAACTTTTTTTGTTTCTAACTGATATGGGAACGCACGATCCAAATTATTATTATTTTTAAATGGAGGGTTTGTTATAATACTTCCCTTGAATTAAGGGACTACTGCTCATTTCTAGCTTTTTTTGAAGTTTTGAAGGTCTGTGTGGGCTTTCTCCATATAGCAACTCCTATTTTAGAATTTCAGCTATTGGATTAAAATTTAAGGCCGAAAATAGTTATTCAGATGGGAACGCCGTTACCAACATTGGAACAATGTGTGTGAAGGCACAAGGACTAAGCATTTTGATGAAGTATGCACATATGCAGGGCAATCATGATAATTTTGTCTTATGGCTTCTACCTAAGCAATTATGCAAACTGCTTTTTTCCACTTAAATGTTGTAAAGAAATTTACTTGGTGATTGCCTGATGCAAATTTGGTCTATCTCAAGCCTCCGTTGAGATTATAAGGAGAGGGCCTATTGGAGTGACCTCCTGTAGAACCCATTCTATGGCCCCCTAGAGAATATTCAGTCTAGCTCCTAGCTTGCTTAGCCTCAATAGATGGGTGACGTTTATGTTGTTTGAGGTTAGGCTTTCATCGTTTGCTCTTTTTAAAGGCATCTTGTCACGTTATGAACGTTACTGTATCCCGAGAGCATACTCCCGGAATCTGTACTTTTTGGATATCTGTACATTTATTTGAACCTTTCAAAAAGTGTGGCGCTAATCTGTGCAGGTACTTCTTTAATGTCATCTTCAATATACTGAATAAGAAGGTCTACAATTACTTTCCATACCCTTAGTAAGTTATTTCGACTTAGTTCCTTTGCCTCGTGAGTGAAATTGTGTTACCTTATCTATGCCTTCAGTTTCAAGTAATAACACTAGAATATATCTGTTGCAGCTTTGTCTCCGTGATACATCTCCTAGTGGGCGTTGTCTATTGTCTCGTCAGTTGGTCTGTTGGTCTTCCAAAACGTGCAGTGAGTATCGACATTTGCTTTAGAGAATGAAATTTCATATGTATAATCCATGATACTAAATATGCTCTGAAACATGAACACAGCCGATTGATAAGGAACTCTTAGCACTTCTAACTCCGGTAGCTTTTTGTCACGCACTCGGACACGTGATGTCTAATGTCTCATTTGCTGCCGTAGCTGTATCTTTCACACATACTATTAAAGGTAAGAGTTAACACTCTTGCAATTTCATTGATAGCATATCGAAATGCACATATATTCGGTGAATTATTTGTTTACTCCCACCGTGAAGATAGCTGAAAGAATATGGTGGATCAGACTTGTTGCAAAACTAGCTTATGATGATCATTTGCAATACTCATAGTGAAAGACTAATTATGTTTATATGTTCCAGCGCTCGAGCCATTCTTCAATGCTGCTGCTTCTCAGTTCGTCTTAGGCCACCAGATTCCCTTCTCTTTATGGCTTTCTTTGGCTCCTGTTGTTATTGGTACGTGCTCAATTTCTGTTGAATTGTTTGGTCAATTAAATTGAAAAATCATGTTGGCTTACTGGTTGTCTATATGCCTATATCAGTAACCTATTTGTCAATGAAATTCCACTTTAGGTGTATCGATGGCATCATTGACGGAACTGTCTTTCAACTGGACTGGTTTTGTTAGTGCGATGATTTCAAATATTGCATTTACGTACAGGAGTATCTATTCAAAGAAAGCAATGGTAAAGTCTTTAAACTGGTCAATGACTTTGCATTAAAAAAAAAAAATAAAGGAAAAAAAGGAAAGGTCTTTTTCCTGGTTACTGCTCTAGATACAATGCCTTTTCTCCTTTACGGCTTTCAACATGTACACTTATTATGGTAACTTAAAGTATTACACTATTTCAGACTGGAATGGACAGTACGAACGTCTACGCTTATATCTCAATAATAGCACTCTTGGTCTGCATTCCACCTGCAGTATTTGTAAGTTATCTCGAGCATGAATTATATATCTAATTTGGTGATCCTAGCTACTTGAAGTTCTTTAAATTTAGAAACTACTTGATAATAAAGTGCTTACACGAATTTTCAGATTGAGGGTCCCCAGCTCATGCGATATGGATTTGCAGATGCCATTGCAAAAGTCGGACTGTATAAGTTCTTGTCGGATCTGTTCTTTATTGGATTGTTCTATCATCTTTACAATCAAGTAAGTGCAACTAACAGATTTCAAGCTTCCGCATATTATTAGTAGACGACCTTATGCATATAAAGTCTATAGCTTATGGATTGCCCTTAAAAAGGAAATGACTCACAAACTGAAGTCATCTACATAAATGGATGTAACAGCGTAGATTTTTGTACGGTGGAAGTATTTGATTTTCTGTACGTCTATCACTACTTTCTCCAAAAATTGCACAAAGCTGTGGCTTGAGTGGTTTAATATTCCAATATATACCAAACTCTATCACAGCTAGAATTTTTTTCTTTTTGCAACCACTTTCAATATAAAGTTTTTGCGATTAGCATTTGTACTCCGTACGCATGTAAGATCCCCAAACATACCAAGATTCATTATCAGAAAAAGAATGTGTTAGCAAGCGCTTATGTGAAATTCTGTGTTTAATTGTTTTTGGATTATTGTATTTCAGTTAATTGTAATTCCATTTACTTTGTCTCTTTAATTATTGTCAGCTCATTCTGCAACTATTTGCTTGCATTAATTACAGTTTTCTCTAGCATTTCTCCAAGTATTGTAGCCACTGTTAACTTCAGGCTTTGCAATGACAGGTTGCTACCAACACTTTGGAACGAGTCGCTCCACTTACACATGCAGTTGGGAACGTCCTAAAACGAGTCTTCGTAATTGGGTTCTCCATTGTGGTTTTCGGTAAATTAACAAATATGCTGGATAGATTAGTCTACATATGTGAGGCTGCGTAAGATTGAATGCTCTTTCATCTTATATGCATTGTTATTGTGTATGACAGGCAACAAGATCTCCACACAAACAGGAATTGGTACCGGAATAGCCATTGCCGGCGTTGCAATGTACTCACTAATAAAGGCAGACATGGAAGAGAAAAAAGGGGTAAGATTTTGCCATTCGATATAGTCCTTGCATAAGAATGTAGGGTTTCAAAATGGAGTTATTTTTGTTCGTCACAAGGACTCAAGGGCCAAATTGCAATGGTTCGCATTATTTATATGCATATTAAATGATCTTACTAGTTTAATGTGAGGGGCCTGAAATACTATTGAAGTGACTGTGACTTACTAGCTCTCGTGTTCTTAACCTCTTCATCTTGAATTTTAACCTTCTAGTAACCATATCTGTATGTGTAGAAGCTACATTTTAAATCCTCTAAATCCAGATCCATCAATTACGAGCAGATCCGATATTTGAGTTTTTGACACCAATGATGTCGTTATGCAAACTATTTACCAAAACAAGGTTGTTTTCAAAATAATTATCAAATTAAGGTAGTCAGTTTTAAATATTGCAATTTCAAATTTTAATTTTTGCATTGCATTTTTGGAAGAAAAAAATCACACTTTCAAACTCGCATTTTTTGTAACATTCCAAAACAAATTAAATTTCTTGCATCGATATTTGAAATAGTAATTTTTGGAGAAGTAGAATGCTTTAAAAATTGCATGTTTAAGTTGCGATTTTTTTGATGATTTAAAATTACAGTTAGCTAAGTTTTTTTTTTTGGATAAGATTTGCGATATCTTGATTTGGTAATTATTTTAAAAATAAGTTGGTAAATAATTTTCAGAATTATAATATTTTTGTTAAATGAGGAGGGTTGATCATATTATTCTTTTTTAACTAGTTGTTTAATTTTCGAGCTATTGCCATGTATTATTTAAAAAAAAAAATTGTTTCAAAATTGATAAACAACATAATTCAAAATACTGATATTCTCAACATGTCATGTATGCATACAGTATTTACATGTTTTTAACCATTTATTTTCTAGATTCCTGAAAATTATTTTTTATATAAGCAAATATATATATTTGGAAACGTTATAACGTAGATTATGTACTTTCCAATTTTTGGAAGTATTTTATAAATAAATTGAATCAAATTCGTCTATATCAAACTGCATTACTAATTTCCTATATGGTATAGGTTTTTGGTACTACCTAATTTGTATCAAAATTGTGCAAAAATCAATCATAGACTATTATATTTCTCTCATATTTGGCGCCTCGTCTATATCGAACTACATTACTAATTTCCTATATGATATAAGTTTTTGGTACTACCTAGCTTACATCAAAATGATGCAAATACCAGTAAAGTACTCACAAGTAAGCACCAAATATAAGAAAAAGGGAATGGCCTATGATTGACTTTTGTACCATTTTAAAGCAAACTAGATGGTACCAAAGCTCCTCTATTGCTATATCTTCTCATACTTTTATTAACTACTAGATAGGCATCACGTGCGTTGCACGTGTCATTTTTCAAGATACTAAGTGGTAAATACATGCTTTACACGTCGTATTTTGATATATGGTTTTATTTTTGGAAAAAAAAATTATTATTTCTCAATTAGACCCTAATAGTAATATTTGCGATTGAAATTTAGTTTTTGAAATTTAGTTTGAGTTTATTTTTCTCATAACTTTTTTAAAAAAAAATAAAAATCGAATTTTAGTTACTCATTTGACATCATAATTCAAATTTTATTTTCAATTTTCCTCTAAATGATAGAGAAATTTTATTATAATTTATGAAATCAACTACATCATTCAAAATTTGGAAGTTTAAAAATTAAAGCACTAAAAATATTTATCATAAAAAAACATATTTTGTTAAAAAAATAAAAATTCAACAAATTACAATATCGCTATTATAACATAAATAGCCAATGATTCTACAACTATTATGATCTTTGGAAAAAAATAATAATTTTTTGTTTTTTAATTTTTAATTATATTGTTTTATTGTTTGAATTGTGATTGTTGTCATTTGTAGTTATCTAACTTGCAAATTAGAACCGATAACTGTAATTCTATATTAAAATTTGTACAATTAATCAACAATTTCTATTAACAGATAAAAAACATGAATAACACATTAGATATAGTTTATAATTTTAAAACCCATTTACAATTATACAATGCTACCATAAAATTATTATCTTTTATTCATATAAAAGTTGACTTTTTATTTATTTTCGCTCTAATTGCGATATGTGGATTGATAGTTTTTTCGCTCGCATTTGCAAATTTTTTTGACACATGTGCCATCAATTTAGCGATCAAAATTTGGAAAGAAAATATTTACATTGTAACTACGTCAATGTATACATAAATATAATATAATATAATCTATTATAATATTTTTCAGAAACTAACTAATTTAATATCTTGATATTTTTACATAAATATGCATAAATTTATTTATATTGTTTCGGTGTTTAAGAAAAAATTAATTACTCTCAAACGAAAAGTGTTATATACTTATCATTTTTAACTTATCAATCTATTAGTACTTGTTTTCGAAAAGCATATTACCTCCATGTTTATCGAATGGAAAAATAGTTTAAAATCTAATATATATATATGTATATATTATTTTCACTCTAACAGCAATATATTTTCGCATAAAAATTTATCATAATAAAATTTTACCAAATGTAAACATATTTGTTAATGATATTTACTTTTAGTAAAAATTTTCAAAAATAAAGATTATTTATAATAAATTATTTATTTGTAAATATTATCATAACATAATTTTTTAAATATAATTATTGGAAACATATAAACATATATCAAAACTAACTCTATGCATGAGGACAAAAAGATGAATATTATAATTAAAATTTAAATATTTATTTACGTTAAAGGTATAAAAGTTATTATGTTGACTATTTTTTGCTATATTTTTTTATAAATATCCAAATAATTAATTTACATATGTTTTATGAATTGAAGATTTGTAAATAATAATAAAATTGTCATAGAATTACATCACCTAAATTATGATATTTTATTAAAAAATATTACTATAATTGAATTACTCTAAACATTATTAAATATGAAACGATTAAGAATAAATTAAAATTAGTTAACCCAATTTTTGATCAAATATATTTTGATGATGAAAAATAGTCAAAAATAAAATTTAATTTATGCTCATTAGGAGACTAATATTTGAGCAAGTTTATGCGAAGGTACATAGTTAATTACAAACTCAAAACAAAATGAAACTTGAATAAAAACAAGCCTAAAAAAAGTACATGCTTAAACAACATACTTTAAGGAAAGCTATTCGGTAAAATGGCCATATTTATTAGCTCGTAAATCCAATAGATATTTACAAAACATTCCTATAAAGATAATTCAAATATTTACAAGTTTCATGTTTTGACGAATCCAATTCAACGTGGATAAAAGTCAAAATGAAGCAAAACAGTTCAAACATTCAAAACCGACACTGTTTAGTAAAACAAGCATATCTCTTAGCTCATAAATCCAACGAAAGTCTACTTTATAATTTTAAAAAGAAAATTCAAAGATCTACAACTTTCGTATTTTGACAACGGCAAAATTCTAAGCCTAAAAGGGTAAAACCAACCAAAAATTGCAATTGAAAAAATTATCAGCATTTACCATTTGACGGGTATTGACCGATGGACGGGCTATGTGTCCACGCACGGATGGCACCGTGTCCACACAAAGACGATAGTATGTCCGCACATGAACCTGTTGTCCATACACGGATGCCAATATGTCCGCACATAGACAAATACTATTGATTTCATTGCTATATCTTGATCATTTCTTCTATATTTCGAACCAGGTTCATGCACTATAAATAGTAGACTTATTGAAGAGTTCAAATCATCCCATTAAACAACAATATCTCTATCTACCTCTCTTGCTATTTTTTCAGTCTTATTCTTAAATCTTCATATATTTAGAAGCTTTATTGGCTCTAGTTTTATAGTCCATAGTTATACGGCATTTGAAGTGTTTTTGTTATAACTTGAGTAGTTGTCTCAAATAGAAATAAGCTGACAATTGCGAAGCTAACAATTGGTGTAAAACTTTGTTGATAAAGGGAATCGCAAGCAACCATTACAAGAGTAGATGTAGGGGATCAACGGATATTTGGTTGAACCACTATAAAACTTTATTTGCAAGCTTTATCCCTTTAACTCTTTTCATATTATCTATTTGTTTTATTAATATTATTGCAATAAAGTTTTTAAGTGGCTATTTCTCAAAAAAAAAATTAAATTTTATTTTAACACAATTCACCATTCCTCTCGTGTTTACATAAGGGACAACAAAATTAATTAAAAAAAATTTGTCCTATTTTCTAAATAAATTTATTTGTTTTGTGAATTTAAAATATTTTATTAAACACATTCGTTTCGCACTTCTAAAATGCCACAATGTCATAAACCAGTTAAGAAAAATATAAACTAAAATTTACATATTGATACAACTTGTGAACTATATGTTAGTAATAGAATTATAAATAATAAACATAAATTTTTTAAATCAAGAAAAATTCTAAATATATTAAATTTAATTTAAAAATAATCTCAAAATTTTTTATACTATTGCAATTGTGAAAGTTAAATTACTAAGCTGATGAGCTCAACTTCTTATAACAAACTGATTTTGAAATTAGATCAAACAATCTATTATACATTCATTTTGAACAACTTTTTACACATCTTTTAAGGTGAACTTATAATAGTAATTATATTAATTAGTACTTAGTTACACTTAAAAGTTGCAAGTTACATGGATGTAAGAATTTAGAGAGTATTTGAAACAAAGTAAGTTAACTTTGAGAATAAAATTTTAACTTTTATCTTATTTATTTATTTGTGATCAATAAAATTATAATTTTTACTATGAATTTAAACTCTTTTATAAATAATAAAAATACATGAAGTGACCAATGTGTTATTTATTTTGATGCAAGTTAGTATTTTATGGTGTTTAAATTGATATTATCTTATATTATAAATATTATTGACTTTAAAAAGAAGCAAAAAGTATAAAATGTACTCAATATGTCATTTTTCTCAAATTTCGAGGGCCAAGTTTATATATTTTTTAAACTCCAATAGCTATTATTGTTGTAAGTAAAATTATGGAAACCAAAAAGAATTATTGTTGAAATTATGAGGACCGTTGATATAATTATCCCTTGCTATATATTTTAAAATATGATATTTTGATAAATGTTAATATATATGTTTTGTTAAATAATTATTATCCTTATTTGTTTCAAA
>MKEJ01073374.1:0-12124 GCA_001753735.1 Embelia ribes | reverse complement strand
AACTCGAATTATATATATAAAACGACGTTATTTCTTATATATATAATATAAAACGACGTCGTTTCATTATTCAGGGAATTAGGAATCCGAATTCCCCGAATTATTCAAATTTTTGAAAAAAAAAAATCCGAATCCGAATTTTGGAAAATTCTAGTCGGGTACCTAAATTTCGAGTTCGGAAATCCTAATTTTGCTATCCCAGCGTATAACAATTATGGTCATATATTTGATGAAGTATTTTATTATTAAGTGATCTGAACTCTCTGCATCATCTGATCTCTCTCTCTACATTTGATGAAGTTTTGTAAGCAAAATATTCAACCAAACCTAGCATCCATGTGGCACAAAATATCATGATATACGGCCTACGAATTTTTTAAAAAAAATTCGTATAACGTTCGGATTTTTTGGAAGATGCCCATTATACAACCCCCTAAAAAAAAGCACTCCTTTATAGAGAAATTTGCTCGACCTTCAATAATCACAAATCCTACATCGGCCACTTTTATGATATTATAAAATGAGAGACGCCCGGGGGGCGGGGGTTTCACCTTACGGCAGCCCATTGCCCCAGGATCCACCCGTCGGAACTTAATATTGTAACTATTACATGCATTTTTAACATATTAACAGACTTATTCAGAAAGTTTGATAGCAGCAAGCACCGTAGTCCATGATTATTGATATGTACTTCTATTTTCATGCCTATATAATATCTTCCAGCAACTTAAAAAATCTTCAAAAGAATAAGAAAAAGCTATAGTACTAAAGGGTACCATAATCGCAGCTATTAAGAAAGAAGCTAACAGATAGAGATAAGCAAAATACTTATAACAAAACTTTGATAATCCTTTATGCTCACAAGGGACATTGAACCTTAGCCCCAAACTTTTGGAAAAATACCATCACACCCTTGTAAAATCTGAATGTGACATAACACCCCCTCAACTGGACCCCTAAATCCCTAGCTAAAACTACAAAAATTAAAACAAAATTAAGTAACTAGTAATCATTATTCACCGATCATCTTCCTGGCAAATTTACTAGCATTGAGAAGGTTGCGCTACTATCGTTTGTCTCCTCTTTCTCCTCATCCACCATACTTAACAATGTCGTATCTATAACAAAATCATCGTTCGGCTTTTGTTTGGAAACTATTTTCAGCCCATTGGGATTATCTTGCAATTGTACAGACAATTCCAAGTTTTGCAACACAGATCCTATCGAAGGGCGTTCAATCCCAGAATCAGCTAAGCACTTGAGTGCTATGCTTGCAAACTCATTGAAGCACTCGAGATTAATATCCCCTGATATATTCTCATCGATTATGCTTTTAAGGGTACCCATTGTGTGGTTCTGCATTACCCAATCTGCAAGGTTAACTTCATCTTGTGGCAAGGTAGTATTAAGAGCTGCTCTGCCACACAACACTTCGAAAAGGACCACTCCGAACGAGTACACATCCGATTTTTCGGTGAGTTTTTTCCTCCGAAAGTACTCGGGATCTAAGTAGCCGAAACTACCCTTCACCGACGTGTTGACATGAGAATTATCGATACTAATACCCGTTTTCGATAACCCAAAATCAGAAACTTTTGCTACCCATTTCTCATCCAAGAGAATGTTAGTGGATTTCATATCCCTATGGATGATAGTGTGGGTAGCACCTGTGTGTAGATAGTGAATTCCCTTAGCTGCCCCTATGCAAATTTCTAACCTTTTTCTCCATGGCAAATGAGGCTTTTTTTTGTTCTTACAAAGATGATCTCTTAAAGTCCCATTAGCCATATAATCATAAACCAAAATCATCTCTTCCCCTTCCTCACAAGCCCCGATTAACGAAACCAAGTGTCGGTGTCTCAACATTGAAAGCAAATCGATTTCGGTTCGGAACTCTTGGGCCCCTTGCTCGGAAGATGGATTCAACCTCTTGATAGCCACTTTAGTTCCTCTACCAAGCACCCCTTTGTAAACCCTCCCAAACCCTCCTACTCCTATCACTTCACGCTCGTCGAAATTGTTCGTAGCATTTTCAATCTCCGTCAAGGTGAAATGACGATAGAAGCCCCCACGGGGAGTCGAAATCCTACTACTTGAACTGCTCCTCGATGATGATCGCGAGCTACTATAGAGAGCCAACCAATTAGCCGATGAATTAGTCCTAATCACATTAGGTGTCTCCTTCCTATAACTAAATAAAATAATAACCCCTATTAATGAAACTAATCCTCCAACTCCACCAAGAACACCACCGATGATCGCGGGACGGTGACTATTAACCCGTGAGGACAACAATGCCGTTGAATTTTCATCTTTTTCCGCCTTCTCTTGGAGCGGTGATGGGACCGGATTAGGGCCCGCTAAGTTCCCATTAGTATCGTTAACCTTAAATATCTCTAATCCGTTGAGAATTGCATTGTAATACTCTGGTTTAGCCGATACAGAAGGGTGCAAAGCTATCCATAATTCTTCTTCACTACTCTTATCACCAACATGTATAGCATAGTCCTTATGTACAGGCAGCCCTTGCCTCGAACTCGTCCACCCCAACACATCTGCTTCCTTCTGCGCCGTTTGATTGTTAATAAAAATATCGAAAACCCTTTGGTTAATCTCTGAAACCTCGAACTCACAAAAGTGTAGCCTAACTACATAGGTGAAATTCAAATCAACTCGAAAAACCCATGTGAGGTTATAACCTTTGTTAACCTTTGGATCGGTTCCCATCGTCCTTGATGTCCTATAAACATCACTAGGGGCAATGTACTTTCCGATACTCGAAGGATAAGTAATTTTGACATTCATTTTGGCCACGTTAGAGACCCCAGTGGCCACACCATATATGTACGGAGTATCTTTGTACCAAATACGACTAAGGCCCGAGTCATTAATCGCAGGAATATACTGACCACCGACATTTAGCCTAAACATAGTTTCAAGAACGGATTTTTGCGCATTTATCGCTTGCTCCGGACAACCGATCAAGTCGGATGCTTCAAAGATTTCTGGCATGGGAATTACCTCAATGCCATTCACGAAGGCGACGGAGTTAGGGTTCGGTGTGAAGGTGAGATTTAACAAACCCGACCCGATAGGGGTAAGAGAAAATTCCTTAATTATGTAAGCTCGTGTGAGGGCTTGTGAGGTGCTGAGGGCACTAAAATTGTTCAAAAGTGTGAAATTATTAGCATTTATCGAAAAATACGACTCCGAGGGTTTGAAGTCGGAGTACGATGAGGGGTAGAAATGGAATTTCACCCAATGGCGCTGTTCGGGTGAAATTGAAAAATTGTAAGTGGTTTGAGAAGGGAAAATTCTTGCGGTCATGTAAGGGATTGAAGATGGGAGAGAAGGGTCTTGGGATTGAGCTGATGCTGACGTGGAATTATGAGGGGCAATTAGGTAATTGCCATCTGGTCTCCATTCTCGACCGTCTGCATCGGTTGAAGGGTTAGCGTTTCCGCAATTCAACACGAAAGAAGAGGGATTTGGTGATGAGTGAGCAAAATTTGTGAAAATTATTGCGAAAATTATGGAAATTAAGATGTGGGTATTGAAGATCATAGCTTTTTGTGAACACCCTTTTGGTGAGATTTAGGGAGAAAAAAGGTTGTAATTTTCCCGGGAAAATACAGGTGATTAACGCTCCGTTTCATGCAAGGATTGATTCAAAAGTTTATCAAAAGGGAAGTACTTTCAGAAAAAAAAATTCATAAATTCAAGAGTAAAATTTTCGTTTTTCGTCTCAGTTTTACGTTATAAATCCTTGTACAAAATGGAAGGGTCAAAATTCAGGGGAGAGAAAATTGTGACTAGGGTTAAGTGGAAAACAAGATTTTGGTATTGAAGATCACAGCTTTTGGAGAATACCCTTCTGGTGGAATTTAAAGGGGGGAAAAAAGGTTGTAATTTTTCCGGGAAAATGGGAAAACAGGGGAGATTAAAGATCAGAAAAATAGAAAAAAAAAAAAAAAAAGGATTAGTGTTGAGTGGAAAATAAGATGTGGGTATTGAAGATTATAGCATTTTAGGAATGCCCTTTTGGAAGAATTGAGAAAGAGGGTAAAAAAATTAGGGAAACATAAGAAATTTAATTACTGCAAATTTAAGGTAAATTTAAAAATGATGCACCTTAATATCTTTAATGGGAAGAAGCAAAATTAGACACAACCCATATGTTAATTCCATCTCTCCAGCAAGGCTTTTGAATCACTTTTTACTACCGATTTCAGTTTCGGTTTCGGTTTCGGTTTCGGTTTCATGATCAAAAGCTCAGACGTTGGATTAGGAGTTTGTTAAGAGAACGGATATGTTTGGTAATGGGTAATGTCGAAAGGACTTAATTGTAACCTTTTCTTTTGTTAACCACTTTCCTGTTTTGGTGTAAATTTGGTATACATTGGCGCCAAAATATATATATATATTTTTTTTTCATCCCTCAATTATTTTTCCTCTTGAATCTTATGCACTAAGAATTGTTTGGTATGAGCCAAATTGATTTTCACCGCTTAAATGTGTTAGCACTTGTTATCTCATATATACAACGATAAGAGATAATAATGGATAAGGGGCGGTCCGATCTGGCTGATGGACATTTTCTTAAAATCAACAACTGAAATTAAATTATTTTCTTAATTAAATTTTGTTAGGAGCATATTTTTTTAATCTCAATTATACATTTAAAATTTGCAATGCAGATTTATTGAACAAGAGTTGTCCATCACCCGTATCAGGTAGCTCTCTATTTGCGATAATAATTTACAAAATAAGATAATTTTATTAACATATCCAACGATTAGAATTAAACACTAAAGGACCTCATGACTACCAAACTTCCTTACCCACCCGACCATCTCAAAATGCTAAAAGACAAATTATTTGAACAATTTTTGTTTTTATATTTATATTACATTTACTTGCTAAGAAAGCGTTGTATAGCTGAATAAAGTAACACTTAACCAAACCCTTTTGTCTGGATCAATAGATTTGGACCATCGATATATGAGCTTTTGTGAATGTGCAAGTACGAGCAATAAAAATGAGCATCATCAATGGTTCAGATCCCCCACTGCCACTTGTGGTAACACTGAAGTTGCTAGGACGTAAATCCTTGTGTAACTAGAACGAAAACAATAGTAAACGGTCCTAAGTTAACCCTAAAGCTCTTATTGATAGATTGGTCCAATTTAATGGCCCAACAATCACATTCATGGACCGTAATTAAAAAATGAAATAATCCATAGAATATTGTTTATATGACAAGGACAATTAAAAAATCACCAAATCAACAAATATATATAGGTTTGTTCATCAGTTTGGGTAAATCGAAACCTGAACCAAACCGACTTAATTCGGTTCCTATTTTTTTGTCACGGTTCAGGTTCGGGAACCGAAATTTTTTCGGTTTTTGTGACATTTCGGGTTCGGGTTCAGGTTTTTCCAAAAAATTTCAAATTTAAACTCGAAACCCGAAATTGTTAAATATTAAATAAATATATATATTTATTTTTGAATTTTGGTTTTTAACGATGGTTTGGGTTCGATTTCTTGACAATTTTTAATGATGTTTCGAATTTAGTTTGGGTTTCGGGTTTGGTCCAATTTTTTCGATTCGATTTTTAATGAATTTCGGGTTCGATTCGGATTAAGCCAGAATTCAAGAGATAGATATAATCGCTAACAAACAATACCTTGAAACTTACTGATTGATTCCTTTTGTCATTTTGCTCTGTCATATGATTCCAATCCTCTGCTAGCATCTTCACATCACCTATTAATATTTTCCCAAACAAATTTCAAACCAAAACACCAAAAAAAGATAGAGGAAAAAAAGAACAAAAAAAAAAAAAACCAATTTCCTTTCCCTAGCTAATTCCCTCTTTCCACTGTTCTCTCTTCCACTCCTCTATTGGGCCTTCACCCGGGCCCGACCCAAGCCCAAACAAACGAGCCTGGTTATCTACGTTCACGACCACTTTTCCGGGCCTGACACCTCAGCCGTCACAGTGGCCGGGAAAACCGGGCCAGCCTCTAACATGCTACACTTTGGTACGATTGCGGTCGTAGACGACCTCGTAACCGAAGGCCCAGACCCAGAATCAAAACATTTGGGTCGCACCCAAGGTGTGTACGTAAATTCCCAATTGGATGGGAAAGGTTTTTACATGTCGTTTTCGGTGATTTTTAACGATGGAGAATTTAAAGGGAGTACTTTGGAGATCCAAGGGTTCGATTTGTTCACATTGGAAGAGAGGGAGTTTTCGATTGTTTCGGGTACCGGTTATTTTAGGTTTGTAAGGGGGTATGGGATTATGACTACTGAGTTCTTGGATATACCTAGCATGAGAGCTATTATTAAGCTGAATATTACTGTTAAGCATTATTGAGATGAAAGTTTTCGTAAATTGATGAAAATTTTTAGCTCTTATGGACTTTTCCATTATTATTATTATTTAAAAGTGGCTTCCCCACATGAGCAATTCTGATTTTTAATGTATTTGTCATTTTTAGCAAAATTAAATCTGATCCATTGATGTTGGGAAAGCCCATGGATGCCTAGCTTCCTTCAGGAAGGAACTCCATCAATCCATTTACATGGAAAAAGAGTGTTTAACATTTTTTATAAAATTGTAAGAATGATGCATAATTTCTAGTCACAAAAATATAATTTTTAAATAAAATTATAAATTTGTCACTGAAATTTTTTATTGCAAAATTTTATTTTTGTGACTTAAAACGTTTGTCACCTTTTCACTTACAAAAATAGAGTAAGATGCTATTTTCCCCCATTTACTTTCCCAATGAGAACGGTTAAAAAAATAGGATAGAGTTTTTAAGCACATTGGTGCCTAATAATTTGGTACATTATTTATATATTATTAATAAATGGGAGAGAGGGTCGTCGTTTGAATCTTTTTCATGGTATTATTGGTTTTTGTTTAATCTAATTGTGAATATATGAATAAAGTTATGTACCAAAATGTTAGCATTGGTTCTTGTAAAAGGTAGAGCTATTTTATCATATGATACCCTAAAAATTATGTTCAATGAGAAAATCTTTATTTTCGATATATAATAATGTCCTTTGATTTTGTTTGCCATGGCACACACGACACACTTGCCAAAACATGTCTTGCCTCTTGACATCATCCTCCAAATCTAATCATCTACATGGATGGTCAAGGTTGACCGACCTCACAATTGGAGATTAAACTATCACATTATAACTCATTAACTAAATCACAAGGGATGCAAGTATCCATCCCAACATCCTGCCCCATGAGCATCCCATTTTCCTACTTAGGATCTTCTTTAAAATCATAAAAAACAAACTATTTTGCGTTGAAAATAGTAAATGATATGACACGTATCTTTCTAACAATTTATTTTAGGTAAGCTACTAATACATTACTTCATCTGGTAGCAGAGGTAACAGAGATTTTGAATTCAATTCTCACTGTTATTCAATTAAAAATTTGATTTGCACTTGTTGACTCAAAGATATGCAATAAGTCTATAGTCTTATTGACCATAATAAATAATATAAAGTGTCAAGTCTTGCAACTTTTTTATTAAAATTATTATTTGCACTTATTGTCTCAAAAGTATGCTATAAGTTCCCCAAAAGTCTTTTAAATATTTAGTTGAAATTGTAACATATCAATTAACATATTGAAACATATAAAATCAAGTAGGATAACTGTGGTGTCCGAATATACCAAAAAAGAAATAAAATGAAATGATTAAGCCATGAAATGTATATAATAAGTGGTTATTTCATAGGTTTTTACTCATTTATCTAGTATTTAGCATATCAAACTTGTTATATTTTATTATTACGCATTTATTTGTCATTTGCAAGACTATGGCGTAAAATGTGATAATTTAAAGGCCAATGAAGAGATACTTATGAAGTTATGAGTAATAAAATTATGTTTGGATGATGATAACAAACAAGTTATGGGAAATGTAACGCGAGCGACATAATCAATTGTACGTCGAAAGTATTTCATGCACAACGGAGTTGAAATTTAATGAAATACTAGAAAACTTTGGATGACATTTTGGTATTGAATTGGATATGATTAGAAAGCTCGTCGAATTACATTTTCAACTATTCAAAAGAATCTCAATTTCAAGTTTTTTATACTAAGTTATGACTCTCTCTCTCTCAAAATTACGTAGAGTTGTCCACTCCAAAGAATTTGGGTGTATAAAACTCTTATTTAGAGTAGTTTGTACTTTTAGATTTTGTACAAACATAAAAGGGTTATTTTAACCGATGAATACTTTTATACAAGACATGTATTGTACAGGAGAGAAACATATTGAACGAAAATGGCAATATATTTCAACAAAGTTGCAACAAAATACCAGGTCATAACATATTGAGTAAAAATTATAACATATTGTAATAGAGTTACAACTTCTGGTAAGTAGAGTTATTTTTATGTACCATATAGATTTTGTATAGAAGTTGGTGGAACCATTTTAACCCTAATTAATTTATCTTTCATTATTTTCTTTGTGGAAGCTAGAGAGAAAGATTTTCCGCCATTGGACGCCACCTTCTTCTTTTTCTTCTTCTTCTTCTTCTTCTTCATCATCATCATCATCATCATCATCATCATCATCATCATCATCATCATCAGTAAAATTAGCTCTTTTCTCGTTAATTGCAATACCTACTTTTATGACTATATATTACATTCTCTCTCTTTATTTTATTGTATTTTTTAATTTAATCATGAGTAGCTAATTTGATAGAACTTGCCCCTGATATGATGATGCAGGCATTAGGTTCATGAATTAAACTACCAAATCGAAATAATTATTATTTAGTAAGCAGGTTTTTTAAATTGAAAGAAGTAAATTGATATATAATTTTTGTTAGATTTTTCACAGAACTATCCCGTTGAAATAAAATTCTATGTTTGACCTAATGGCTATACCAGGTAGATCGTTTTATTTATCTATTTTATCTCGTGTATTTAGTTTTGAAAACAAATCTCTCTTATTGAAAAAACCTACAGAAAATTAGTAGTATAAAGTAATGTAGATAAACTAGTTAAATCTTTAAAAATAATTATGTGTGGGATCTTTCTTAAGACATCTCTAGATTAGTAGTAGTTTTTGAGTTTGATACTTGATACTAGTAAAACTACACCATTTCCCTATTATGCTTACTAGGTAATTAATTTTGAGCATTCCATGAGCGATCAAGTTTTTGTACCATGGTCTAGGACTCTCCAAAGGGATTAATTCTTTCTACAAAATTTATTCACCTTACAATAAGATTCTTACCTTCTTCTTTCAAGTAGAACCATCTATCCTTTCCTGCAGACTATGATTGGTATAACGTTAAAAAAAAAAAAAAAATCAGTAGCTAAACAACTGTAGAATAGGCTCTTAAAACTCAAGATAAAATTGTCTTCCTCAATGGAGGACAATCTACTTCCAACCCCACCTACTGTTGATCAGGTTGCTTATTTTGACAATTAGCAAGAGCACGAGAATCCTTTCGGTTTTCATTATGTACAGTGGGTTGTTGTTCAAGAGTACATAAATATAAACCAGTCTGCTCTGCAACATGTTCCTCTTCCTCCCTCGCCCATCAATCAGGCTTATCTCCCTACTGAGGAGGTATTACACCATCTAAAGAGATGCACATTGTGGTGCATAATTCTTCCAAATCAACAGGGCAAATATAAGTTTAATTTGGACTTGATTTGCTATCTCCCAGATTTTAGTGGCATGGGAACCGAAAGTGCCTACAATTTCATAAATATTTTGTGCTTATTTGTTCGATTTTTTGTGAACATTCAGTTGTGTTGGATACTGTCTTCTCCTTCCCTTTACCCTTAAAAGCAAAGTAAATACTTGGTTTACCTTCTTACTATCCTACTCCATTGCTACTTAGGATGAGATTCAAATGGTGTTTTTTAAGAAATACTTTTCACACCATCAAACACTCAAGTACTAAGTGTATCTCTCAGTTTGTTTTTCCACCTTTCGAGAAATTTTTTCAGTTGTTAAATAATGTTTCAAGGACCTCTTTATAGCATGCTACTACTACGATTATGACAAGTGGTGGTTAATTAAATTCAATCATAAATCTTTTAATGCTAGTTTGAAGTAGATGATTTCCTCAATGTATGGAAAGAATCTGTTTAGGAAATGCAAGGCAAATATCAGAAGGTTCTTTGATAATCTAGTAGATGAGTTGAGGACTTGGGAGGATGTACCTATTGGTGCATTGAGCTAATTTTCCACTAAGGATATTAAAACAAGGGGAGGCATTTATTACTTAAATGATGTGGAAGAGTGGAGAGTGAAGTGTGTCGCTCTTTAAAACAAAGGGAAAGTATTGGAGCTAAATGCCATATACTCAATTCCATTGTCTATCACCTATGACTTATGTTACTTTCAAAAGTTGATTTTTCATGTAGCACCCCGGTTGTGCGTGGGCGGGAATGTGTGAGTAGATATCAGGGAGCATGCATGAGATGCTGTCAAGTTGGCATATTGGCAGACTATTATGCTGGGCGACTTACCATAGTTTCACGCCCCAAATTTTCTTAAACTCGGGAATGTAAGCTAAATGTATAAATAAATAGAAGAAAATAAGATAAAATAGGAATAAGAATAGACAAATAAATAAAGAAAGATACAACGACAACCCTAACTCGAGCTACAACAATACATCTTCAACTTCACATGTAGAAACATATACAACAACTTCAACAAAACCCAAGGAATTCATTTACATATATTTACAACATAATAGTTAAAGTAAAATCCAAGTTCCCCTATACATCATCCAGTGACAGACTTGTCCAAAATAATAAAAGCATATACATATGGACTATGACCTTTCATATCCAAATTTAGGCCACGACAACTTCATACTACAAAATATATCTCGCAAGTACATCCAAGCAAGTTAAGTATGCTCCGAGCTTGCCTCCGCACCTAACAAGTAAATAAAATGAGAAAATACATACAAAAAATATGGGTTATATTATCAACAACATGATAAATGCAAGATTATGTGGTACTCAATATGTATGCACATGTTTTTACAAGAAAAGTATAGAAATAAAACCTATGAATACTATGACTGAACTCAAAATGCAACAACACCCACGAACTACGAAACCCGACTATGAATCTTGACAATGAATCTCGACCACAAATCTCAACCACGAATCTTGACTATGACTCAAGGTGAAAGTTGAGACTAGTATCTCTATGAGGTTTTATTAAAAGTGGGTACCACGAATACCCTTCCTACAATAGATACGTTCGCAATGTGACGTGAATGATAGGCCTAACTCTTTTTTGCTACTAACACACTGATCTGTCAGGTCGCTCCTTGCGCAAGTTTTTCGGCACTCACGGTAAGGCTCCAAGCCTCTTTCTTAATTCTACATTTCCACTAAGTTTATAAAAGTTGATACATTGTCCCAAAAAGAAATATAAAAAATTCAAAGCCTATCCACGATAAATATGCCCTTTTTAAACTACGATTTACATGCTTTTTATTCATGAATAATATGTTTTTAAAATCTCAATATTTATTTCAAAAGTACTCGAGTTGTATGCCATGAATGAACATGCCACATATATCACACTCCAATTTTCTTAGAAGATACAAGGCAAGCCCCAAACCTGCTATAAGCCTTGAAGGGTGAGTGTACTCCCTTTTTAGGTAAAAAAGAATGAAAAATATTTACTGGTTTTGATAATAAAAATAAGGAATCCACACTAATACCGCATCTTGTCAATCTCACATTCTATAACAAGCTCGCATAAATATATACCTTCATTTGTCAGAGTACGCATAAAATGAAATACCAACTTGGTAATAATAAAAGTAAACACACTGTTTACAAAATACATAATGAACTACATGCTCCAACACTGATATAGTATATTACATTTCGTTTCCACTCTAAATATGACTCTCGCTAATAGGATAATAACAGAATGTAATACACAAGCCCCTCAGGTACAAAATACATCATGTCTACATAACCTTACTAACATATAAGTAAATAGATCTCACTAAGTCTCTTAAATAATACAATATGAATGAGGTTGATACATCAAAATATAATCCAAA
>MKEJ01073373.1:0-19246 GCA_001753735.1 Embelia ribes | reverse complement strand
TTTTTTTTGTTTTGTTTTTTTGTTTTTTTTTTTTTTTTTTGTACATTACACGGTACACACACCAAACCCCTTAATGGCTCTTGCTCCTACTTTATATATTAGGAGCATTCACACCACTTATTTCTAAATACTCTGCTTGTTTCATTTAATTTCTTATTTAAGAATAATTTTGAACCGGAAATGTTTCATGTCGATACTTTTTGTCAGACTTTATAAGAATATCAGGAGAAATGCAACAATATTTTGTGACTAAGAAATCTAAATAATCAAAGTTGCTCCATTCAAAAATAATCTCTTTCCACAAAAACTATAAAATCTTGATTAAGGTTCGGGATTTATTTTATTTTATTATATATAGCTCAATATATGAATATAACAAAAATTTTAAAGACTATATAGAAAGATCGGTGTGTAATATTTCTAAAATCTTAAACCTTTTTGAGAAATGGATTTATAAAAAATGAAAGTGAGAAATTTAACAGTTCAGCTATGTATGATTTCCAAAATGACATGAATTAATATGTGTAAACATATAAATACTAGTGTATAATCTGAGCCAACTCCAAGTGTTGCCAGTAATTGGTTTGCATATGTATTTCACAAGTCAGCCAACACCAAACACTTTTTATTAACACTTATTCGCCAAGTCATTGTCTCTAACTACTATCGAAAGAAAACTATTCAACTATTATTTTAAGATTTTCATTTTTTTTTTCATTTGATTGTGGTCAATATATTTTTGCTCCCAATTATTGGGAGGTTGAAAAGGAGTGACTATTGCTAAGTCAAATTCAACTTAAATCTGCTAAAAAAGTTTTAAAAATATATACGGAATCCTTATATAATATTTTAAAAAAGGAAATAGTGGATAATTAGAAATAAGCAATAGAAAACATAAAGGAAGATAAAGTCATGGAAGTTAACATTATATAAACAATTCATAAATAATAGTAGTATTTTTTCGAAAGAAAGGGACTCACTACCCTAATTTATTTACCATATCCTGATCTTTTTTTTATTTTCTCCAACAAAATATTTCATTTTTAGCAACCTCAAATTTTAAACCTTTTCTGGAGATAATATATTGTAATTCCCACATACAAGCATCTTTAATACCATATATGGACACAACTATTTCTTATTCTTGTTCATGTGATTTTGTTGTATTTTCTATCTAAAAAAGGAAAAAGCAAAAACAAAATGAACCCCTATTTATTCATTAGGTTTTACAACTCATATTTGTTGACATTTCAAAGTAGAAAATGGTAAGGTGATGACATTACTAAAACAAATCAGATTTAGCAAATCTATATTAGCAATAATATTTTAACCTTCACAAATGTCAATTGCTTTCTATAGTGAGGTTGTTTAATTTTCTGTTGCAGCCACTCCCTTTAACTGCTCCCCATATAATCCCACATTTTATATAGTACTACCAAACTCAATATCTTCATCTTCCACCACTATATAATATATATATATAGCTTTTTAATCTCTTATATATAGGACTTCTTATGAGAGATTCTCTATAAGTCAGAAACAAATCCTATTCTCTCATCTATATCTTACACCGAAAATGGAGTCTTCAATTTCTTCTATAATGAAATTGCCTCTTAATTCTAAGAGGGTGACCACAGAAAATGATGAATGTGATGATGTGCAAAGTAGTTGGACATTTTACTTTGAGGATTTCATGTACAAAGATGAGTATATAACTTGTCTCTCTTCTGATGACTGTGATGGTGCATTGCTAGTTTCAGACGCGATCTCGTTGGTGGCAAAAACATCTTTTCATACACGTAATTGTAGGAATCTCAGCTTCAAGCGACAAAGGACTAACGAGGTTTTGGTAGATAAGGATGCTGGTGATGAGTTGGAGGATACAGCTAGCTCTCCAGTAAATTGCCCCAGGGTACATTACATAAATTAAGAATTACGTCTATAAAGTTTTAAATGTCCTTGCATCTTAAGGATCATTTTGTGTACAAATCCGGAAAGTCTTTGTCATTGGACTTATTTTAGGTGAAAAGCCAAAACGAAAACCGGGCTATGTTACGAGGATCATTGATATAATATTGATGCAACATTAAGATTGTACTTATTAACTAACTTTTTGACATATACGTTGTACACATTTTTTTTTTGGTCCTATGTATATATTTGTGTATGATTTTCGGGACCCCCTTCATCGGGTGTCAAATTTGAATCAGCTGAATACGAGAGCCTAAGCCACAAAGGAAATAATTATGTGAACTATCCAAAGGTAAATTCAGAAAACCCCTCCATTAATGCATAAAATCTAAACAAATTATACATTACATGACATAAAACTTAGAGCAATTATATTCCGTTTGTTGATGTTAGTTAGATCCTGATAAACTGCTACGACATATTTAGAAACCATATAGAACTATATGATTGATTTGAGATATGAAAGCTCTACCAAAAATGTTAATTTTGGACCTAATAAAGTCCTATAATTTTCTTTACTTTCAGGAGAAAGCAAGTAATTGTGGCCTGGTAGATGAGAAAAGTGTTGAATTGCATGTTGGCCAAAAAAACAACAGCTGCACAGGATTGAAGAAAAGAGGCCTATGCTTAGTACCTGTGTCTATGTTAGCAAATTTTATTACTACTAGTTAAGCTTCAAATTTTATAGTATGTAATGCATGTAAAGCTCTAACCCCCAAGAAATAATGTTAAGCATAGTCGCAACTGTGCAATCTGAAACATAACATGCACAGTTTTGTCTACTCAATCACCATCAATTTTCTCACAATATACCTGTATCTATGATTCATATCCTAAACTATGTTCTTACATCCCCATCTATTGATTGAAGGGAATTTGGACTTCATAACCATATATAGGTCAGGGTGAACCGTAAGACTATAAAACGTTGAGGGGCAATCAAGATACTTACCATACTTTAGGGGGAAATATAATATAAATCAATAACGTAAGGGGTAAAAAAAAAAAGAACGGATGCAGTATTTCTATAAGAAATTATTTTAACGTTGTATATATTTTCATAAAGAGACAGTGATGTACCAAAAAATTAAGTAATTAAAGTCTGAAGCTACATATGCGTATGTCTTGGCAAAAGGTTTTTGAAGGGAAAAAAAATTTAAAGGAGAATATATTATTTATTATTGTCCAACCTCAAAAAACAAAAAGTAGGAAAAAAAGAATAAAAACAAAAAACAAATGCGCATCCGGGGAATCGAACCCCGGTCAGTACCGTGGGAGGGTACTATGATACCACTACACTAGATGCGCTTTTTTTAAGACGCTGCAAAAGGTTTGCATTTAATTATTTGACAATATTGTTTGACAGTCAAGGCCCGAATATTCACTGAGCCCAAATTTGCATACACCCAAGCCCAGTAATTGGATTGAAAATTAAACTATTACATGGATGATGTATACAACTCCAAAAATGAAATGTTTGAACTTTGAACATTTCTTTGAAACAACCAAATAAATGCATTACGTAGTTACTAATTCCAATTTCATCTATTTATCCTACTGTTGTTTGTGGCCAAGCTAGCAACTTACTTTCACCATGTATGGATACATATTCTAATTTGAGTGTACTAATTACATACATAAAATGGCAAATGCAGTTTTTCATATGTCCGTCATCAATGCATGTGACACGGCGTCATTGCATTCAATGACCGCATCTAATATAAACAATCAAGAAAAATACAAGAAACAAGAAAAAGAAGAGAGAGAGAGAGAAGAGGCTAGGATTTTTTATTAACACTGCATAATTATGTTTAGTACAAAAAAGGTTGTTTTAACCTNNAAATAACCCTATATTTCTTAACAATTAAACGGATGAACTTGAGTTTCAAATAGTAACCTATGTAATTTTACTCAAAGTGGATGCGTCTTAGTTTTAAATAATATTGTGAAACAAAACCCATGGTAAATTACTCATCTAATGATGGAGCACATACATAAATTACTATTATAAGTAATTCATGAGAATAAACAAGGTTCTAATTATTTGTTTAAATGGGCTTTTGTATGCCTGCAAAATTCGATTAGGGGAAATAATCAAAACAAATAATTGGGCTCCTTGGATCAAATTTGTAATTACGTTCAAGAATCTAGACCACTTGACAAGAACTCAACTTTATTCCATATAATTCACATTAACATCGCCCCACGTAATAATAACAAACTAAAAACAATTCCACGTTATTTCTCAAATCACGAACGAGGGAGAAAAAATAATAAACAACATACAAACAAATTTCCAAACTCAAACTCATAACACAAAACCCACCCTCACTTAATTACATTACAAGCCCAAAACAAGTGATGATCCCACAAAAGCCCCAACCAAACCCACACCACTCATGACAAACGAAGATGCCCCGTTCTTATGAGCGGCCTGGGTTTGGCCGTGGTCCGAGGCTGGTGCCGGAGCCGGGTTTGACTCCTCCGGAGCAGGAGATGGGTTTGACTCTACCGGCGGCGAGGGTACATCATTGCCAGATGGAACCGGCGCAGGAGACAGGTTTGACTCCAAAGGTGGCGGGGGGACTTTGTTGCCTGATGGAACTGGAGCAGGAGACTGACTTGGAGGCAGAGGAGGGGATGATTTGTTGCCGTTCCTGTCCGCAAGGACAATAATGTGTAGCTTTTCGTTCTTGAGGCAGTTGTCTTTGTTGCCGCTGATGAAGTAGAAGGGGCCTGATTGGTTGAATTTGAAAACTGTGGGGCCGTTTGTGAAATTCTCGAGGGGTTTGTCTGTGGTGCAGTCGGTGTAGTGTTCTTTCGTTACTTGAAGTACCGAGTCTTTATCAGATGGGTATTCAAATACTGTCAAATATAATCATTAGTATGTATAGCGTGACGGTAAATCTACATTTCTCCATATTTAGGCTTTGCAACTTTTAAAAAAAAAAAAAAATTACACTTGTGGGCTGAAATTGTCAAAATCCGGTGATTAATTACTAGAATTGCCATCTACCCAAATAAAAATCCAATCTAAACTACACATGATTTACAAAAAAAATTAAACTTGGGAGCTAAAATTGTCGCAATGAAGAGGATACACATAAATTTATACCGGATTCGGGGTCAAAGATGGACCAGAGCTTGGTTCTGAACTTGTAATCGGCCCGAAGAATCCGGATCCAGACCCGCTCCTCCTTACCAGTGGTTCCGTCGACGGCTTTTAGGATCGAACCGGCGATTCCGGGAATGAGAAGAACCGGGTCGAGGTCCGGGTCGACGTAGGGCTGGGGCTTGTTGCTCCTCATGGTCATATATTTTAGCCATAACTCCACCGACTGGGCTATGCCGTCAATTAGGACCACCATGTTTGGGATTCAGGGAACGATCGGAGAGAGAGAGAGAGAGAGAGATGAGGGAGAGAAGCCGTGGAGTTATAGGGAAAGCGGAAAGAAAAGAAATATATATGGCTGTGACAGAATAATTTGTGAATTGTTGGCTAATTTATGTCCCCGGGAAAGGACGATGACGTGTTATTTCCATCAAGGGTTCAAATTTAATGCTCTTTTTACATGAATGTCACAATTTGCCTCTCACGTGACCCGCTAATAATTCAAAATGATTATTATTAGTAAACCAAATAGAGTTAAACTTAACTAAAATAAAATTGAGGGATCTCAATTCAAATCAAATTTAAACCAAATGTATTTGGTTTGGATTAAGATCGAATTAAAGATAAGTTTGGTTTGAATTTAGATCAAATCTTAACTGGTTTTTGTTTTGGATTGGATTGGTTTGTTTTTTTGTTTGGTTCTAAGTTCATGAATTGGTGGCATTTCTGTTCCCAATTCTCTTTTCGCTCACGCTCTCACCCTTTTTTGAACTATGATTCTGACGCTTTCTCACTCCCGCTCTTATTCAGCAAATTGGTGATTTAGGACCAGTTTTGTAATTAAATTTATTTGACACAAAAGGACAAATTATTGTCATTCTACCCTCTAAATATAAAAACACATTTTCTCCACAGGCGAAACAACACCACCACAAACACAAACCCAAACCCACCACTGCTGCCACCGAGGCATCCTTGCCCGTCGCCATTGTTGTACTGCACTGCATTGTTCTGTACCTCTGTGCACCTTCAATATTGTCGTCGCCCGTTACCCACAACCTTGTAATTTGCCCCAAAACTTTTGAAAATGTTAAATAAATTTATAACTTCTATATATATGCAATCAATTGACTTAAATAAACTTAGAACTTATACATACACTGCACTGTACTATACCTGTGTGCACCTTTGACATAGTTTCACCGACCTTTTGGTTTCGAACCTTCAACACTTTCTCATCACTATTGCAGAGGTTATGTGTTGAGGTAATTTTTACCTATTTTTGTTCTCATTTCCGATTCCTCATTTTTCGTGTCGATTCATAAGTCGAATTAAAGTTATAGAAACTCTTTCTTACATCTCGTAGAATGTTTCTTATATCTTCGCCTTGGGACACTTTGGCATTATTCGTGTCAAAGAAAGACAGTTCAATGCGGATGTGTATTGATTACCGTGAGCTAAATTAGGCGACTATTAAAAACAAATATCCTCTACCTAGAATCGATGATCTTTTTGACCAATTGAGGGGGTTCAAAATTCTTTTCGAAGATTGATCTTTGTACGGGATATAATCAGATGCGTGTTAGAGTGGATGATCTACCGAAGACAACGTTTCGTACTCGGTACGGGCATTATGAGTTTCTTGTGAGCCTTTCGGCCTTATGAATGCTCCAAAAGCATTTATGGATTTGATTAATCGAATCTTCCACCCTTATCTCAGTCAGTTCATTATGGTGTTCATCAATGGCATTCTTATCTATTCGTCTACGAAGGAGGTATATCACAAACATTTATGGATTATTCTTTCTACTCTTCGGGAACATCGACTTTATGCTAAGTTTTCGAAATATTATTTCTAGTTGTCGGAGATCCTTTTTCTCGGGCACGTGGTGTCGGCAGAAGGTATTATGGTGGATCCTACCAAAATCGAGGTTGTTACCAATTGGGAACAACCTAAATCTGTTTTCAAATTTCGAAGTTTCTTGGGATTGGTGGGATGCTATCAACATTTCGTTATGTATTTTTTGCATTTGGTAGGTCCTTTGACTAGACTTAATCGCAAATGGGTAAAGTTCAAGTGGGACTCAAAATGCAAGGAGTCTTTTCTGTGGTTGAAGAACTTATTGCCTTTGGCTCCCATTCTTATTATTCTAGAGCAGAGGATCAGTTATACAGTGTACTGCGATGTATCGAAAGAAGGGTTGGGGAGTGTGCTTATGCAAATTGGAAAGGTAATAACATATGCTTCTAGACAATTAAAGGTGCACTAGCGGAATTATCTGACTCGTGACCTAGAGCTTGGTGCAGTAGTGTTCACGCTAAAGTGTTGATGACACTACCTTTATGGGGAGAAGTTCGAAGTGTTTTTGGATTACTAGTACTTAAAATATATCTCCATACAATGGGATTTGAATATGCATAAAAAGAGGTGGATGGAGTACTTTGAGCAGTACAACTTCGATTTAGAATACTTTATCGGGAAGGCCAATGTTGTAGCAAATGCCTTGAGTCGAAAGACTCGTTATTCTATTGCTTGCCTTGCCGTCGATGAATAGGAAATGCTTCAAGTGCTTAACGAGTTTGGGTTAGAGGTTGTGGAAGCGGATGATCGGGCTACATTGTTTACGATTGAAGTCCAACCGACTTTGATCACTCGTGTGGTAGAGGCGCAAAGTATGGATGAGGAATCGGTTGCATATCAAATACACATTATCAGTGAACATAGGCTCGATAAGTGGATCATTTCTGATGGTGGTGGTTTGCGATTTCAAAATCACTTATTCTTTTATTACTTTTGGAGTAGGTTCTTCGAAAATCTCATCATTCTCATTTAGTGGTTCATCCAGGTTGTACAAAGATGTTTCATGATGTTGTTCATCATTTCTGATAGCCTGATATGAAGAAAGATGTCACAGAGTTCATTTCACGTTGTCTTATGTGTTATCAAGTGAAGGCTGAACACAAGCATCCAGGGGGATTGTTTCATTTATTGCCCGTTCCCGAGAGAAAGTGGGAGCATATTACTATGAATTTTATGGTGGGATTACCAAAGTTGAGGCAAGTAATAATGCGGTATGGGTTATCATGGACCGGATGATGAAGTCTGCACATTTCTTCCAATTCGTACGACCGACTCAGTTGCAAAGTTTTGTTGGAAGTACATAGATTAGGTTGTTCGTTTACATAAAGTTCTCGTGTCTATCATTTCTTATCGTGATCCTCAACTCATCTCACGTTATTGGTCTGGTCTCCAAGAGGCGTTGGGAACAAAACTCTCCTTGAGTACTACTTTTCATCCTCAAATTGATGGCCAATCCAAATGACTATTCAGACACTCGAGGATATGCTATAGACATGTGTCCTTAACTTTGGCGAAAATTGGGAGGAGCACGTGAGTTTGATCGAGTTCGTGTATAATAACAGCTACCATTCAAGCATTGATGTGACATCTTCAAAGCGTTATACGGAAGACCATGTAGGTCTCCAATATATTGGGCAAAGGTTGGTGATGGTACATTGCTGAGTCTGGACTTGGTTTAGAAAACCACTTAGAATGTTCAGCTGATCAAACAATGGTTGGAACGGCTCGTAGTTGACATAAGAGTTATGACATTACGCATCATTGTCCTTTAGCATTTGAAGTTTGTGAGCATGTGTTTTTGAAAGTTTCCTCAAAGAAGAGCATCATGCGATTTGGCAAGAAAAGGGAAACTTTCTCCTCATTACATCGATCCATTCCTTATTCTTGAAGCAGTTGGAAAGGTGGCTTATCGCCTTGTATTGCCACCACAACTTTCAAGTATTCATCTCATCTTCCATATTTCTTTGCTTCGGAAGGACTTACTGGATCCTTCACATATTATTGATTTTGACGATTTTCATGTTGAAGAAGATGCGTCATATGAGGTTCGATCGATTTGCATCTTGGACGGAGAAGAAAAAAAATACTCCAGAGGTATTCTATTCGGTTGGTAAAAGTATTGCAGAAACACCATCACAGTGAGGGACGAGGAGGAGATGAGGACGAAGTTTTCGGAGTTATTCGTTGATTCCGTTATGATATTCTTTTTCTTCATTTAAACTAATTTCGGGGACAAAATTCCCTAATGTGGGGAGGATGTAATGTCCCAAAAATACATATTTATTTTTATGACTTAGTGTTGTGTTTAGTAAGTAGTATATGACATATACACACACACACACACACTTTTATTTCTACACATACATAGAAAAAAAATGTGTTGCTTCTAAATTTAGTCTATTATTTTGATTGTTCTTTTTTTTTTTCCTTGTGTTGACTTTGGTCAATAATCTCATGCCACTTTTCCTCTCCTTTTTCTTCTAGCCTTGTCGGCTGGCACCCTTGCCTTTTTAACTTCATTGTCTTCTTCATTTATATTAATATATGTAAGAAAGAGTTGTGAGAAAAAAAAAAAGAAAAAAAGTACGGTTTTTAGGTTTCGTGCTTGATTCATCTAGCTCGAGATCTCAGACGTAAAATATATTTACATAAGTGAGCTTCGACGGAGTCGGAGCATTATCATCTAGTTTCATCGACCTTTTAGGTTCAAACCTTCAATATTTTGTCAGCACTATTGCGGAGGTTACACGTTGAAATAATTTTTATCAATTTCCATTCTTGTTTTCAATTCCTCGATTTTCGAGTCGACTTATAAGATGAATTAAAGTTATACAAACTCATTTTTATGTCTTATAGAATGTTTTGTATAATAGGTGCGGCTTGATTTGGATGGCATTACTAGATTATATCGGGGTATCAAGAAGAGGGTTTTGAAGGGAATTTGGCATTAGTCTTTAGGCGAAAACTTAGTGAATTGGCAAGGTACAACAGATTATGAACTCAATATATAAAATTGAGAATTTGTGGTATATTGATGTATGTGACTCGTCTTGTATTGGTGTAGTTAATTAGCTTAATTGATTGGCATAGTTGTATGGCATAGTTGATATGATACTTACTCGCATGATAATTAGTTTAGTCTATTTTCATAGAATAATTTATCATATTAAAGATGTTTATTTATCATGATAATTTTTTTAATATGTGTTGTAGGTGCAGATGAGGGCATAGGCTATGATTAGTTAACTTGGAGGCCATGGCAGGTTGTTTTTGGGCGTAGGAGGTTATAGTAACCTCATGTGGCGAGGCATGTCAATTATGTATATTTTGCTTTCTTTTAGGAACAAGCTCTTAGCTTGATGTATATATATGTACAAGCAACTCAGTAGTTGCTTTATTGTAGGTGTTGTTGTTCATATTTATGTAATATGTTGTGGAATGTTGTAGGTCTTTGTGTGTTGTATGTATATGAAGCGGTTGTTGTGGTATCATGTCGTATGTATATTATTAAAGAGATTGGTAGAATGGTGTATTATGTTCTATTTCTTTTCTTTTCTTTCTTATATATTGCCTTTTCTTTCTTTTCTTTTCTTTTCTTTATCTCGTGATCCGTGGGGATCTCGGGGCGTGACAGGGTGATTTCGCGATGTAACAGAAAAGTCAACTCTAACAAAGTTGAATGATTGGATCGATCTTTATGGAGTCGAGCATGATGCAAATATTCGACTTTAGAAAGTTCAAACCTTATGTTTGACTCTTATATCGTCGATTCTTCTATACTTGACAAGATGAAATTATAGGTGTGGTTTGACTTTTATAAGGTCGAACATTATCACAACATTCGATACTCAGAAAGTCGATCAAATTATGTAATCAGTTACTTTTGGCCACAATTGATTTTGCAAAAGTAGAATGGTGCCTTTCATATCGATTTCACATAGTCGATGGTGGCACAGGATGTTCATAAATTACAGTTTGAAAAAATTTATTCAAACCATTTTTAACCAAAAATTTCATGAAATACATCTACTTTCATACATAAATAATCATTAAAATAAGTTATTTCACTAAAATCTACACATATTACATGTATATTATTTAGAATAAGATAACATGTATTTTGAGTTTGATAATATGGATTAAAATTTGATATCATTTAGAGATGCGGTGAGATAACAAATCTAAATGGGATATATATAATTATGTATTTGCAATTTGATTGGTGAAATTAAGAGTGAAAAAAATTGCTATGACATAAGTGAGTTTTATGTGTAGAAAATGAAACTAGAAAGATAGAGAGTAAGAATATGAAGATGGAGAAGATGAAATATTGTGACAAATATTTAATGAAAGAAATTTGGAATTTTTGGAGATTGAAGATTATGTGTTGAAAGCTTTGGTTGAAAATGAAGTTTGAACATTAAGTGGGTGATTATTGAATAAAAAAGATGAAGTGTAGTGGGAAATTTTAGTGAACGGGTAATTTGGCCATTTCGATATGTGGTGCCAATGTATAATTTTAGTGATGTTGATATACTAATTTAATTCCAAATTAATTGTGTGGTGCTAGAGGAGTTTTTAATTTCATAGGTAAAGGCTAATATAGTAGGGTGCCGACAGTAAAACATATAGTCCAATAGAATCACCTAACTTATATTATGTAAAAAAGAGAAATGGGTTAAGTTGGTTTGGTTAATGGTTTAGTTTATTTTGATTTGGTTTGGGTTTAGATTGGCTTGCAAATATTTTGGATTTAGTTTGGTATGAGTTAAAAAGGTATTTTGGTTTGAATTTGGATTGAGTTACTTATTTATCGGTTTGGTATGGATTGGATTAATTCTAACCAATTTCCATCCCTATGTACAACCTCTTTCCTCATCATCAAGTCTATACTTTTTTCTTGGACCTCTTCAAATTCCCCCTCTTCTTTACATGTATAGTGAGATGCTCATCTTTCCCTTTTGATAGATAAAAATAAAATTCAAAGGAAAAAATTGAGATTCTTCTTCCCTCAAATTGATATTTGTTACTTTGTCAAACTTCTTATATAAGTTTATGTTGTGCTTTTTATTTAATTTTTTACATCTTATTTTTTCAATAATGCTTAAAGTTTAGTTACATATATATCAACACATTCATGTTTTATATGATTATGACAATTTGTTTCATCGTTTATCCAATTTTGTGATTTATAATGCCCCTAGATTTTGTTCTCTAAGAAACAAAAGTGATGTATTTTACAATATGAGAATTTATTAGTATAAGCTATTAGTTCTGTCTCATCTTGTACCCATATTATTTTTAAAATTTGTACTAGTATACTGTATTTTTATTTCAATAATCTAATTCCTCAAAATTCTTAAATTACTTAATCTTAAAAAAAAAAAAAATTGTATTAGCTTTGTATTTTACTAGCCTTTAGGAAATCTTAATTAAATAAATCATATTCAAATTTTTTCTTCGTTAGAAGTTATTATACTTATTTTGCAATTTTTTGTAGTTCTTAATGGAGTCGCAAGCACGATGTAGCACACCGAGGAGGTTAAATTTTGATAAGGAGCTATAATGTACAGATGACATAGACACACCAAAAATAGGTATGGAGTTTGACTCGGACCAACATGCATTTAATTTTTATAATAATTATAGAAGATTAAAAGATTTTAGTGTTAGAAAAGATTGGGTGAATCATTCATCAATTATTGGTATGATGACATCAAGAAAATTTACTTGTTCGAAAGAAGGGTTGAGAAATATAAATTCAAATATAATTGTAAAAAACCCTCAAAAAGATATACAAACTAGTTGTTTAGTACACACGATTATATCTCTTCAATGAAATAATTGTTATGTTGTAATCAAGTTCGAAGAGAAATACAATCATGCTCTTGTAACTCCATCAAAAACCCATTTGATAAGATTAAGTGTTCTTCAAGGTGTTGAGGTTAAATTAGCAACTATGTCAGGATTAAATCCTAAAGAAACTTGTGATTTCATGAGCCGACAAGCAGGTGGTAGGAAAACGTTGGGTTCACAAAGGTCGACTTGATAAATTATTTGTCTTCAAAGAGACAATATGATATGGAACTTGGGGAAGCAGACAGTTTTTTATACTATTTTCAGAGAAAACAAGCTGAAAATCCATCATTTCACTATTCAATCCAGCTTGATAATTGTGAACAAATAACTAATATACTCTGGTGTGATTCAAAGATGAGATTAAATTATAAGCAATTTGGAAACGTCATTACATTCGATACAACTTACAGAATAAGTAGAGAATGTGGATCATTTACTCCTTTTATTAGAGTTAATAATCATAAGGAAGTCGTGATTTTTGGTGATGTTTTACTACACGATGAAACTACATAGTCATTTAAATGGGTGCTTAATTTTTATGTTCAAGCAATGAATCGGGAAAAATAAAAAATGATTATTACAGATCAAGATCCTGCTATATGTAATGCCATTTTATTTGTCTTAAATGGAACTAAACATCGCTTATGCGTGTGGCATCTACATCAACATGCAACCAATCATCCCAACTATGTGTACAAGCGTTCAAGTACATTTGTCCAAGATTTTAAGAGATGCATTTATGATTTTAAAGAGGAAGAAGAATTTGTACAAGTATGGAAGAATATGTTAGACAAATATGATCTTAGAAAAGATTTTTGGTTAAAAAATATTTATAAGGAGAGAATAAAATAGTTATTGGTTTATGGTAGACACACATTTTGTGCAGATATAAAAAGCACAAAGTTAAATGAAAGTTTCAATGTTACCTTGAAAAGATATTTGAGTTCTAAGTTAGATGTTCCACAATTTTTCAAGCATTTGAAAGGGTTTTGGATGATGTGAGGCATATAGAGTTAGCTAGCAACCATGACATTACTCAAAAGATATCGAGACTAAAAGTTGATGCAATTTTGTTAAGTCATGCAAGAGATATATATACTGCTAAAGTATTTGAATGATTTTGAAAAGAGTTCAAGCTAGCAACAAATCTAGTTATCAAAAAAAGTGAGGAGAATGATGAAATCACCGTATATAATGTTGGCATGTATGGTAAAATTGTGAGCATGTCATTACACTTAACTCATTAGAAGATGCTATTTTGTGTAAATATTCAAAATAGGAATTTATTGGAATTTTATGTCATCAAGTGCTTAAGTTGTTGGAATAAAGAGATGTGAAAATCATTACGTCCAACTCTATCATGAAAAGATGGACTAAAGAAGCCACTATAAAGGTTGCAAAAGCATACAGAAGCTAGGAGTATGAAACTCCAAAGTTGGATGTTTTAAGTTGGTACAAAGATTTAAGTCGAGAAGAAACCAATCTTGCGGAAATAGCATTTCACAGTGAAGAGGATTATGAGTATTTAAAAGGATATTTGGAAAAATAATATTAAAGTTAAGAGAGGAGTCAAGATTAACCCAAGAGTTGAATGCTATAAAAAGTAGTGTATTGCAACAAATATCATGTCAAGAAGAAAGAAACATATTCAAGCGAAGGGATTGAAAGTGAACGAAAAGGGTGTTCAAGGTGGACATCGACTAAAAAGCAGTTTGGAAATAAACTGAAATAAAAATAAGAATAAAGAAGCTAAAGTAAGGGTTTCTATTACTATAATTCTTACTCAAGTTGACAATGATTTTTTGTCACATGTTCAAGGTAGCATTTCAGAGGTTAATTGTTCTTTCCTCAATCTTATTAGTAATTTTTTTCCTGATTTATAATTTCATACTTTCTTATATTTGTAAAGTATTAAATATCTTTATTGTTTGGTGTCTTATGTGATAGTGTATCAATAATATTAGATATACATTGGCACATACAAGCTCAGACATATACATTTAACCTGGATGAAGGACCATCAAAGCTGATGTACTATCATCCTTCAGTCATATCAATAAGAGTATAACTAAAACCCATTAAAAATTTCTAATTAAATATCAAAATCATTACATTTAAAATTGGCTACCTATTTCCAAACTATTTACGATTTATTTTAATCGTATCTCATAAATTGTTTTATGATGCAGTTTACTAATAAATTTTTTACAAGAAAAATAATGTATGCTTCTGGTTTGTAAATATTAATGATTAACATATAAAAAGTAATGAAACTCAATATATATGTTAAATACACATATTAATGTATGCCAGTTTTCAGGTATCGGGTATCCTACTCATTTGATGTTTATATATATATATATATATATTTGGCATTATTTATGAGGGCTATAGTTAAATTTTTTTAAGGAAATTATTCATCGGAACCAATATCCGCCAAGTTATTCTCAACTATTAAAGGTAATTAGTGATAATATTGTTGTTTATTTATAATCATTATTAGTCTTACATGACAAAACATTTCTATTACCAGATAATAAATCAAGAAAGACATCTTTCTGATTCAAATGACTAGGTATTGTATATCAAATAATGTATTAGTTTAAGGGGAAAGTCCTTTTAGTACACCAATATTTGGACCAAAATTCAATTAGTGCACCCAGCTTCAATAATCCCCAATTAGTACACCAACTTAAGTTTAGTGGTCAAAGTTATCTCGGGTGCTACAAAATCCGTCTACGACAAGGGTAGTTTGGTTTTTTTTGGGAAATATTTAATGGAGTCTTAATTTAATATTAATTGTATATGCGGTAGGGGGAAAATAGATAATTTAACTTACTGATTTTTCCTCCATTTAATATTCTTCATCATTTTCTCATTCCAAACTCACTAAAACCCAAATATATATTATAGCTTGCTTTTTGTGTTGCTCTTTCTCTCTCTCCATAGCTTCCTCTTTGTGTTTTTCTCTCTATATATTTCCCTTTCTATACATCTCTCTCTCTCCGTATGCATCTCTATCTACACATCTTTCTATTTATATATGTATATCGTTACATAGCTTTAATGGATAGTCGGCTTTGCCATTGCTTAAATCCTACAATATAATACACATCATGGACAAATTTGAATCCTGGAATAAGATTCATCGCATGTCATATAAGAAGTAGGGGAAAGGCACCTTATGGCTGTGACTTTTTTGCTTGGATTGACCCTCCTATATGTCAATAATCAAAGATGGTGATACTTGGGCTACTTAACAGGATAAATGCATTTGAAGCTGAGATTGAGCAAGAGAAGATGATAGTTGTTGCAACAACTATGAAGTCATATGCCCGTTTTGTCATTTATGTCTGTATTATAGTTTATATATTGCTCAATTGTGGTTGTGATGGGAGATGTAAAAGTGTCTAGGTCGTATGTATGTGTAGTGGCCTAATCAATTATAATGTTGGTTTGTTAGAAATAATGTTTAATGAAATGAGGTTGTGATATGTAAATATCAGTGTGTACATCATATATTACATATTGCAAGGACAAAAAATATACCAATACAATGAGATTGCAATCTACACAATTCAATGACACATTGTTATGCTTGACCAGATTATATGAAAATGGCATATTGCAAAGCCAGGGCAAATTCAAAGATATTGTCAATTCCTGCATTACACAAAGTATTAAACAGATAACCGATTGACACATTGCATAAAATGCCAGCAGATAACAAATTGAATGACATTGCCACACTCTTGCATTGCACAAAGCATTAAACATTGTCAATTCTTGCATTGCACAAAGCATTAAACATTGCCACATTTCACAAAACAAAGCAAGATATTGCCAATTCTATGCCAGACCAAGTTCAAAGACATTACCATATTGACACATTGCACTAACACAAAGCAATAAACTTTGCCATATGGCACAAAGCATTAAATATTGCCACAGAACAAGAATAAGATACATTACAAACTTAGAACATAAGTATTAAATATCCAAATTACATTATTACTATGCCCGTGTCCAAAGCAATATAAAAAATACCTAACATACATAGAATAGAACAAAACCAGAACAAGGCTAAACATCCCAATGTAACACAACATCAACCACTATTTTTTGCCTAGATGGTACAAAGCCACCCTTATTTTGCGACTTCTCTTTCTTAATATTGATTTGAGCTTTTTTGGCTTCTTGAATTGCAGTTGTGGGGATATAGAGCTTGCCTTTGTAGTGAATTTGACCCTTCGGCAATGAAGGTGGTGGGGACTTGATTATGTGTGCATGGAAAGAGCTAGAAGCCTGTGGAGCATTACCAGATTAATGTGTAAATATTGCTATTGTCACTCTATCATCTTTTGTGTCAAGTCTATGTAGTGTACCTGGATTGGTCATTTCCTTGGTTAGTTTATGATCTTATAACGTCTTCCCAACTACAAGTATTGTAGTTTGAATATAAGCACATATCAGTTAAACCAGACTAAATAAATACAAGAAGTTGACAAATTCAAACAAGAATTTACCTTGGGTTTTTGAGAAACTTGTGTTCCTTGAGCAGGTTGTGTAGAGCTTCGACTCTCTAATCCCCACAACTCATAAATTGAGGCAATCTCAGATCATAACCCTTCATCTTATAAACCCCACTCTCTGCTTATTTCAACCTTCTGTGCCTCTACTTCCATACCAACCTTTTATTCTCTTCTTCTCCATCCCCTCTAATAAAGTGTCCTCAAAAGAAGTTTCATTAATTAAGTATTCTTGCTTGGCTTTTTGTTTCATCTTTTTAGCTATAGGTATCTTTAGCTTTGCATATCAACTTCTCTTGTTATACCATGTCTGACCATATTTCTTACACTTGCTAGCCTTTTGAATGCCATTCCTTTTCTTCTCCTTTTCCTTTTTTTTTTAATCTAGATCTCTTCTTCTAGCTTTCTTTGGCTTTCCAACTTGGATACCTACTATTGGAGGGAGAAGTTTTTGCTTATTAGTTTTAGGCCACAATTCCTTACCTTTACATGGCATACAACACATTAGAATATATCCTAAGGTAGGCTTATCTGTTGTAGCGTTTGTGTACATAACCCTCTAGAACCTTATTCACGTAGTTCATTGAAGCTATGCACGCACACATGGAATACCACATAACTTCCACATACTACATCCACATTTGTTCACCTTGAAATCAAATATATACCTAGAACCATCCATACCCCTCACTTTAGTTCCCTGGTCACTATTCCATTTTAGAATTCAATCATGAAACTTAAGTTTTATCGATTCTAGTGTCTTTTGGATCTTAGGGCATATAATACCTTGCGACCTTAAGATTGCAACTTTCTTCCTTGCAATCATATCTATAAGGTCTCGCCTTATTATCTATAACATCTCAATTATAAGCTTTCCCCTAGCCTCCAAAATGAATGTATTAAAACTCACGCAAATTATTCAACAAAATATCACATTTATGGAATGTCCTAAAATGTGACCTACTCCAATATCCAGTTGGCTGCACTCTGAGCCCCTCATATGCCTTCTTATCAATTCATTTTATCCCTTCAAATGTAGCATTGTAGTGAGGCATTATGTATGCCCTTGCAGTTTGCCATAATAGATCCTTCAAATAAAGTCCTTTATGCTTCTGTTTGAGTTGCTATACAAGTGTGTTACACAAAATCTGTGCTCAATTCTAGGTAAAATATCCTCCATTGCTTTAATCAGCCCCTACAGTAGACACAAAATAATAAACAGTTGCAACATCTAAACATAATTGATTCGTAATTAATTCCAGAAAGCAATATTAGTTACCTTTTGCTTATGTGAGATGAATGTGTATTCATTAGTCAATATCTGCAAGTCTTGCCTAAACATATTAAGAAAGCATTTCCATGTTTTATAGTTCTCAATGTGTACAACCCCGAAAGCAAAAGGGTCAATACAATTGTTAGCATCTATGACAACAGTAATTAAAAGGACCCCCTACTTGGCCTTGTAAGATGGCACCCGTCAATACTAATTATAGGTTTACAACCCTGTAAAAATCCCTTTTTTAAGATTGCCTAACAAATGTACATGCATTTGAATATAGACCCCACATTAGGCCCAATGTTTTCCCCAACTTCAAGCACAATAGTAGTCCTAGGGTTTGACCTTTTTATCTCAATATAGCTCTACAGTTGTGCAAATTGCTCATTTGATGTCATTCTAATCATATCCTTAGCAATCTCATAGCTTTATTTGCCTTGTTCCTAGAGATCTTGGATTTCAAGACTGACTGTACTTCTAATCTAAAGTGTCTCACTTCCCAATAAGGAGTTGTTAATCCTATCACAAAACCGCTTTGTTGTCGAGTCCCGAATCCCATAAAACCCGGGGACGCGAGCCTATTCTCTTTTTAAAGAAAAGGAAACAATATATATATATATATATATATATATATATAT